>LR752323.1:0-54780 GCA_902729485.2 Mus minutoides | reverse complement strand
TGCCTTACTTACAAAAGGCAAGACATGAAGCCAACCTTCATGCCCATCAACAGATGAATGGATAAAGAAAATGTGAAATGTGTACACATGGAATTTTATGTATTTTTTTTAATCAGTAAATTCATGGCACTTGGCATGAAGCAGTGAAGGCGATTGGAAATCATTTTGCTAAAGGAAAGGAGCTAGACTGGGGAAGACAAATGAAGCCACGTCTTCCTTCATATGTAGAAACTGTGTGTGTGTTTCCATGAGTGTTTATAGGTTATGAGATTTAAAGAGGATCACAGAATGCAGAAAATATTCTCTAGGGAGGTAAATAGAGCAATGGAATACAAGTAGTAGGAAAGCTAAAGTAGGGACTGAGGGAAGAAGGAGCAAGTAGACAGGCAGGACAGATAGCAAACAGCAGAGGGAAGGGGACTGATGGAGGGCAAAGCACAGCATCCCATGACACCCATGACTTTGTATTGCAACCTAAATATTAAAAGAAGAATGAAACCGTAATTTTTTCAGGAAAATAGGCAGAACTGGAGATGACATCATGTTAAGTGAAACAAGCCAGACTCCGAAAGACAAAGACTTCGTGTTTTTCTCTCTCATATGAGGAATGTAGATGCAAATTTTCATTTGTGTGTGTGTGTGTGTGCATATGTACACACACAGTTATATGACATGAAAGTTTAAGTGGAGCTATGAAAAATGAATTCTAAACAGAAAGGGAGAAGAAACAAGAAGAGACAATAAAATATGTATGATATAAAAGCAGAAAAGGGGACAGCTTACCAGGGAGGTTGTCCGGCTGTGTGTGTGGAGGGCTTGGAAGAGAGAAGGCCTTCTCTGGGAGACTTCGGCATGGCTCTTTATGACAAACCCCCCACCCCCAATGTGATGCTTGATGAAGGAGTCTGTTCTTGCTTGTCCAAACTGCTTTATTTGATAGCGGATATAAATGCATACACCTTACGCAGGGTGAACCAGAGATTAAATACCTTTTTTCAGGAAGGAGTGCCCAGGCAGGGAAACTCATTGGCTGGCCACTCAGCGCCTATCAAGATACCTCATTAGCATGGAAAACTCTAGGTTTTTAGCTATGTGACCGACTGTCATGGTCCTCTCTCTGTGAGGTGTCATGATTACATGTTCCAGATCAGGTAGAGCTTGGCAGGGAGCTGGCCCCTGCTGTTGACAATTCTGAAATTCCCCGAGGTTTGGACCTGCTCAACCTGAGGTGGGAGATGAGGGCGGGGCAAGGCTAGCAACCCAGATAGATCAGCACAACACACAGGCGCACATCCACAGTCTCCCTCCACCATGAAGAACCGGTCTCATTGCCACTAGCCAGGATGCTTTGACTTTTATAACATGAGAATTGGTCAGAAGAAATACATCTAAGCCAAGATTTGACAAAAGGAAAAGGAAGAAAATAAAACCAAAAAGATTAGGGTGGAGTCAGGAAGCCTGATTATCCCAGTATCCATGAGAATGAGGCAGGAGAATCATAAGTCTAGACCAGGCTCAGACAAAACAAAACAACAACAAACAACAACAACAAGAAAAAAAAATACCAAAGCAAAAGCAAAAGCAAAAAAAAACAAACAAACCCCAAAACAAAAAACCAAAACCAAAACCAAAAAAAACTAAACAAAGACCAAAACTAAACAAAACAAAAAAACTAAACAGACAAACATACAAAAACTTGCTATTGCCAGGCGTGGTGGCACAGGTCTTTAATCCCAGCACTTGGGAGGCAGAGGCAGGCGGATTTCTGAGTTCGAGGCCAGCCTGGTCTACAAAGTGAGTTCCAGGACAGCCAGGGCTATACAGAGAAACCCTGTCTCGAAAAACAAAAACCAAAACCAAAAAAACAAACAACAACAAAAACCTTGCTATTTGGTAACAGAAAAACCCAAAAAAGAAAAAGAAAAGGGAATTGTTTGGACACATTGAGTTTGGGGATTGGGGGGGGAGGGGGCATCCAGGTAAACATGTCAGTTTATGTCCTTAAATAGAGCTCAGAGAGAGCCGGCACTCAGGGAGAGGTATGTTAGAGCCTCCAGCCTCTGAGTGCTCGCTGCAGACAGAGAAGCAGAGGTACGTGGAAGGGTTGGGGGACTCCATTGACTCCCCTCACTTAAGGCCTGGGTGGGGTTGGGGAGTGGGGACGGACTGTAGTACAGAGGGAAAAGCTGTCCAGGAAGAGCAATCCCTGAGAACAGAACTCTGAGTGGTAACCCTGAAGTTAAGGGTGGATTAGCAAACGGGTCCAAAGCTTAAGAACACCAAAACAGGATAAAACAGGATTTGTCCTGAAAAGACTCTGCTGTTTTTAGAGGTCAGGAAGTCATTAGCAGCCCTGCCTGGAGAAGTTTCAGTAAACGGAGGAGAAGTAGCCAGAGTCCAGCTGGGCTCTGATGGATGGAAGAGATGTGCGGGGTGGGTGAGGAGGCACAGGCCTCCCTCCCACCAGGAAGTTTGGGCAGGAGGATGACAAAGAGCCATGTTGAACTCGAGGGCCACGAGAGGACAGGGGAAAGGTTTTAGTTTTTAGAAAGTGTGAAACTTGAAAACAGGCTTTAAGCTGCAGGGGAAAGCGTGGGTGGACCGGAGAAGTCGGCCTAACCTTAAGGGAAAGTGCTGGTGATGGTGGAAGGGACACCCCGCTTCTCAGGGGCTGGAGGAGGGATGGGGGGTGGGGAGGACAGAGATTAAATCTCAAGGGTGGAGGTAGGGAATTTGAGGGTCGCTCTCTTCATAGTTTCGTGACATGAACTCTGGTTCCAAGGCCACAAGAAGCCGCACACATGTTACTTTTATTGAACCTTACTGAGAGCCAAGAGAGTGACGACCAGGCAGGTCAAGTCATATCATTTTTCAGTGTGGGAGCTACGGATAAACAGTCAACTTTCCAGACGAGGTTGTGGCTCCTTGGTTGCGCAGAACTCCTCAGAGGCGGTTAATCCCCATCCCTCAGAAGTCTGGATTTGTGATGGGCGCCAAGGACAGCCTAACAAACAAATAAATCCACACCTGGGCTCGGGCTCCTCAACCTCCCAAGCATCAATGGAGAACAGTAAAAGAGAGCCTTAAAAACCGAGCAGAGGAGAGATGATTAACTGAGTGCTGGTGAGATTGACGACAGACTTGGAAGTGGCAGTGTCAGAGATCAGAAGGAAGGTCTTTTTAAAGAAAATAATGGTTAACAGCTAGCTCTGGTCATTTACACTGCCAGCCCAGCATTTCAGAGATGGAGACAGGCACATGTGAAGTAACGTGAAGCATATGGTCAACCACAGCTACATAGTGAATTTTACAGCTCAGGCTGGCCTTGAACTCCCGATCCCTTGACTCATTTCCCTGAATCCTGGAAGTGTAGGTACAAATACTACATATAGCTGAGATGCTGTTCATAATATCGCCCCAAATGAAGATGGTCCCAGAAAGATACTGCTATCTTTCTGTAGGAATATTTAAAATTCCCATTCAAAATGTAGAATATTTGAAGCTTCAGGACTGGCTGAGACCCGAGCTGGAATTTTCAGCAAAAAGCTAGGAGGGGTGGTGTGATATTGTGTACCTGTAATCCCAGGGTTGGGAAACAGAAGAAAGAGGATCCTGGGAGATCCCTGGCCAGTCAGCCTCGCCCAAACAAGAAGTTCTAGGCTTAGTGAAAGACCCTATCTCAAAGAACGTGAGGTAGAGAGAAATTAAAGGAGACATGCAACGTCTACTTTTGGCCCTTTTGCAGTTATACACCCAATAGCATCCAAAATCCACTCCCACAAAAGCACGTAAGATTTGAAGAATTAAAATAAAGACATTAATATTTTTCTTTTTCTTTTTCTTTTCTTTTTTCTTTTTTCTTTTTTTTTTTTGGTTTTTCAAGACAGGGTTTCTCTGTATAGCCCTGACTGTCCTGGAACTCACTTTGTAGACCAGGCTGCTGGCCTCGAACTCAGAAATCCACCTGCCTCTGCCTCCCCAGTGCTGGGATTAAAGGTGTGTGCCATCATGCCCAGCTAATATTTTTGAAACTTAACAAAGTTAACACATTCCCAGTTAAAATTTCTTTTCTTTTTTAAGATTTTATTTATTTATATTTATAAGCACACTGTACTATCTTTAGACACATCAGAAGAGGGCATAAGATCCCATTACAGATGGTTGTGAGCCACCATGTGGTTGCTAGGATTTGAACTCAGGACCTTTGGAAGAGCAGTCAGTGTTCTTAGCTGCTGAGCCATCTCTCCAGCCCCTTAAAATTTCACTTATGTTTTCTATCTGTATAGAAAAGGTAGAAATCTGTCCATAACTAATTCATATTTGAAAAACACAGAGAAAGAATTTGCCAGATCATAGATTAATATGCTGGGTAATAACATAGTTAAACATGATTATTTAAAGAGCAAATATGTCAATGAAAATGCATGGTACTTAGTATACACCTGGAAGATAAAGGTATATCTTAAAAAAAGATGACAGACTGCTTATTTTGGTGACTTTGGAGAAACTCTTGCCCAATGGAGCCAAACCAATTTGGATTCCTACGCTATATACAGAGGCAACTCTGGTGTATTAGTTAGGACATCACGGAATGTTAAAAACCATAGAGCTAATAGAAGAAAATATTTCTGTGACCAAGGGATGGCACAAGACTTTTCATAAAAGAAAAAAGGAATCATCAGGAGAGATATTATTGGCTTTAACTATATTAAAATCAGCCCAGGACTTCACAGACAAGGTTAAGAGACAAACAGGACAGAAGGAAGATGTCTTAGGGTTACTTATGCTGTGATGGAACACCGTGACCAAAAGCAACCCCGGAAGGAACGGGTTTATTTCGCTTACACTTCCAAATCAGTGCTTATCATCAAAGGGAGTAAGGACAAGAAATTAAGCAGGGTAGAAACCTGGCGGCAGGAGCTGATGGTGGGGTGCTGGTCCATGGCCATGGTGGGGTGCTGCTTGCTGGCTTGCTCCTTATGGCTTGCTCAGTCTGTTCTCTTATAGAACCCAGGACCATCAGCCCAGGGATGGCCCCATTCACAATGGGCTTGGCCCTCCCCCACCAATCACTAATTAATAAAATGCCTTACAGCCAGATCTTATAGAGGCATCTTCTCAATGGAGGGTCCCTCCTTTCAGATAACTGTAGCTTGTATCGAGTTGACATAAAATTAGCCAGCACAGAAAATAAAAAGGTGCATCATAGCCAAGACTGGAAGACACAGGCACCTGTAGGAAGTAAGACAGTTAATGAAAACAAGGGGCTCATGGTCTGAAGAATCAGTTTAAAGAGGAGAGTGTGAATGGCTACATTCTTAAAAAGAGGCTGGCATTCTGTGACAGATGTGTTAAAGGCCGAGAATGACTAGTAAAGTTAGCAGCAAACCTTACAGACATGCCTGGGAAGTTCCAGGGAGGATATGCAGGGGTGAGGAGTGGGGAGAATAAGGGGTGGGATGGGGGGGTGGATGTTGCCTCATTGTCCGGTGGTGGATATGTGAAGCAGTGTCTTGTTAATGTTGTGCCCAGCTAGCTAGCATGGGAGAGAGAATCCTACAGAAGTTTGTGAAGGCTTATATTAGGTGAGGCGAGGGCATCCAATGATGTCATTGTAGAGCCAGTGAAAGCAGGGTTTGAAGAGAGGGGCAAGTAAGGCAGGTAGCTGTAGCATGTCCAGCAGCCATGGATGAACTGGGTATACCTGAAAGGGAGGCTGGAAATGAAAAAGGTCCATCGGGCAAGAGGATGAAGCCAAGGCAAAGGTTTCTGATCAAGGCTCAAAGTTTAATATTCAGCTCTGTGTTTATCTAGGTAAAACCCACAGACCCATCTTTTGATTCAGCTGGATAGAATTGCAAAGCAAGCTCAGCAGGCAGTCAACTCCTCAAAGCTCAAATTTAAAAGTAGGAAGTTACAAATGTAGCAAGGCCAGGCACCAAAACTCCAGGACTGCAGCCAGCTTGTAAAACCAAGGGAGGGTGGGTGTGGATGGGGGTTGTTTAGCCTACTCAAGACTCGGGGAAGGACACAGGTAGCTTCAGTGTTGTTCTACTCTTCAGCCTTGAGGGAGCCCTTAAAAGTATCAGCATAGATCTGGGTGTGCTCAGGTCTGTCTTAAACATACAGCTTTGGGCTTAAGCCACATCTAACATGTGAGGCAGGAAAAGAAACAGGTGAAGGGTAGTGTCTGGAGAAGGGAAGAGGAATTTAAGATGGTTTTAAGATTAGAGTGTGTCATAGTTTTGTTTTTTTTTTTTCCAATTTGACTCAAACCTCTGTGTGTGTGTGTGTGTGTGTGTGTGTGTGTGTGTGTGTGTGTGAAGGCAGACTCTCAGTTGAGGAATTGCTTTCATCAGATTGTGGGGGCATTTTATTAGTGGCTAATTGATGTGGGAGGATGCAACCCAGTGCAGATGCTACCATGTCTGGGCAGGTGGGCCTGGGCCATATTAGAAAGATGGCTGCTTTAGTCAGTGTTCTATTGCTGGGAAGGGACACCATAGCAACTATTATAAAAGAATTTAATTGGGACTGGCTTACCCTCAGAGGTTCAGTCCATTATGGTCATGTGGGAAGCAGGGTGGCACGTAGCCAAGACATGGTGCTGGAGAGGCTGCTGAGAGTTCTACCCCTGGATCACCAGGCAGCAGGAAAAGACAGTGGAGTGAGTCACTGGGCTTGGTTTAGGCTTCTGAAACCCCAATGCCACTACCATTGAGATACTTCCTCCAACAAGGCCACACCCATCACAAGGCCACACCCACCACAAGGCCACACCCACCACAAGGCCACACCCACTCCAACAAGACCACACCCACGAATAGTGCCATTTCCTATGAGCCTATGGCGGCCATTTTCATTCAAACCACCACAATGGCTAAGCATGCTGGGGGAAGCAAGCCAGTGAACAGAGTTTCTTTACCCTTCTTGCCTTAGTTCCTGATCTGGCTTCCCTGTAATCTGTAAGGCAAATAAACCCTTTCTTCCCCAAGTTGTTTTGGGTTGTAGTATTTATCGCAGCAACAGAAATCAAACTGGAACAGAGGTAAATAAAAATTCTGGAAACATGGGCTTGGAACAGAAAGGCAGCAACATGGAACTCTTGTGGATAATTCACTGATTTTGGCAGTTGTTTTTACATGATGCTCCCACAAGGTTAGGACTGATCAGTCACTTGTCAATAGACATTGTTGGAAAATGAACAGGGGCCAAACTGATGTGACCAGTTCCAAGGGATCAAGAGGAGACAAAGACACACGTGTGAGGCACTGAAGTTCTCTTACCTCTGATGGAACTGAAAGCTTTCCCTTATCCAACCAGACACTAGACTTCAGAGGAGACTGGCGGAGCAGGTAGCCTGCAAGGATAGAGCACATGTTTAAGTAGGAAGAGATGGAGCCATTCTTCCTTGGCATGAAAGGTTAGGTCAATGTTAGAAAAGAATCAGATTTTTTTCCTCTCTAGATCTGAGTGTGAAGTTTGTGGTGTGACCTCGTACTGTATGCATTTTCATTACATCGCATTAAGTGTATGATCTAGGTAATTCTTTCTCACGCGTGAACCTAAACAGAGGAAGTGACATAAAGCCAAATGAAGGATGGCTCAGAGCAGGGGAAACACTCTTCAGCAGAAAAAGCTAGAGTCAAGAATCACGTGCAGTGGGCTCATGCATCCACCCATTGAGCACAGATCCTTGAAGGGAAGAGGAAGCTTCTATGACTCTTAATAGTTTTGTTTTGTTTGCCTGTATATGTGTTCTATCTGTTCTTGTGTGTGAACATGTTAACATGTGTCATGGTTTGTATATTCTTGGACCAGGGAGTGGCACCATTTGGAGGTGTGGCCTTGTTGGAATAGGTGTGACCTGGTTGGAGTAGGTGTGTCACTATGGGTGTGGGTTTAAGACCCTCACCCTAGTTGCCTGGAAAGTCAGTCTTCCACTAGCAGCCTTTGGATGAAGACATAAAACTCTCTGGACTGAACCTCTGAACATGTAAGCCAGCCCCAATTAAATGCTTTTTATTTTTATTATTATTAATTAATTTATTTATTTATTTTTGTTTTTTCGAGACAGGGTTTCTCTGTATAGCCCTGGCTGTCCTGAAACTCACTTTTGTAGACCAGGCTGGCCTCGAACTCAGAAATCCGCCTGCCTCTGCCTCCCGAGTGCTGGGATTAAAGGCGTGCGCCACCATGCCCGGCTTTAAATGCTTTTTATAAGACTTGCTTTGGTCATGGTGTCTGTTCACAGCAGTAAAACCCTAATTAAGACAACATGTGTATAGGGAGATCTCCCCCCCCTTTTTCAGATGTGTGCCTGTGTGTCCCAGAGGCTCACATCAGGTGTCTTCCTCTATCTCTCCCCTCCTTTCATACAGAGACAGTATCTCTCACTTGAGTCCAGAACTCACTGCCTCACCTAATGTAGATCATTTGCTCCAGGACCTCCTTTTCACTCTCCCAAGGCTGGGTTTACAGGCGGGGCGTGTATGTAGATGCTAGGGATTTGAGCTCTGGTCCCATACTTGTACGACAAGTACCTTACCCACTGGACCATCTGTTCCCTCTTAAAAGATGAACAGAGAATCACGAGTCAACATCCAGCCTGCAAACCCTCACAGTTGCAACTATCTGTTCTGTAGTTCTTGTTGAAGGTTTTTATTTTCCATCAAATGAACACATCTAGATGTAACTCGATTTAAGGCAATTTTACCCATTCTTTCCTCCAATCTTTTTTTTTACTATTTATATCTCTCAACTATGTTTTTGGCAATACTGCCATCCAGAAAAATATAAAATATTATAAGATAGTTATTTCTCAGTTTTGATTTCCAAAGAAATAGAACAGAAGTTCAAAAGAGAACTTCTGGCTTGTGCAAGCCGGCTGCCCCTGCCTCACGGGGTGGTTTATTCTAGGATAAAGCTTCTGTGTCACCCCTAAACACCTAATTATCACTTTCAGGAATTCCAAAGTAGAGACTGTAAACAAAGAAGCTGGTACACATTTGGAGAGAATACTTGGATGGGTTATTGAAGGAGTTTCCAGGCCAGCTTAGTGGCTTTTATTTAATCAGTGCATTTCACTAAACTTCATTCATGTAAAAAAGACCCATAAGGGCTAGAGATAGCTCAGTGGTTAAGAGCACTTGCTGCTCTTTTTTTGTTTGTTTGTTTTAAAAGATTTATTTGTTTTATTTATATGAGTACACTGCAGCTGTCTTCAGACACACCAGAAGAGGGCATCAGATCCCATGACAGATGGTTGTGAGCCACCATGTGGTTGTTGGGAATTGAACTCAGGACCTCTAGAAGAGCAATCTCTTAACCACTGAGCCACTTCTCCAACTTATGGCAATCCCCCTGCTTCAGCTTCCCCAGTGCTGGGATTTTAAGTGGAAGCCACCACAGCCAGCTTCTACTTTCAAACTCTTAAATTTTTTTACCCAAATCCGTGCAAGATAAGAATCCTGATTCCTCTCGACAGATCCTGACTGGATTATGTTTCTTTATCTTCTTGGGTCCATGGAGCTCTTGAAGCAGGATAACTGGGCCTGGATGTCTCTACAGCCGTTTAGTGGCCACACTAACAACTCTTACTCTGCGTAAATTAATTGTCTTTGAGTCACAGAGCAAAAGCATCACTCGGACCTGTTTTTCTGGGTTAACTCTAGCCAAGTAAATACCTCCCTCTTTGGGCAACATTCATGTAAAAAAGAGCAAAAAGGGCTAGAGATGGTTCATTTTTTTTTTTTTTAAAAGACTTGTTGGGGCTGGTGAGATGGCTCAGCGGGTAAGAGCACCGACTGCTCTTCCGAAGGTGATAAGTTCAAATCCCAGCATCCACATGGTGGCTCACAACCATCCGTAACGAGATCTGGCACCCTCTTCTGGAGTGTCTGAAGACAGCTACAGTGTACTTACATATAATAAATAAAATAAATCTTAAAAAAAAAGACTTGTTTATTTTATTTACATGATCAGTCAGTGCTCTTAAACACTGAGCCATCACCACACCCCACTGGCTGCTCTTTTAGAGGACCTGGTTTCAATTCCCAGCACTCACATGGCAACTAATAACCATCTGTAACTGCAGTTACAAGGATTATGATGTCCTCTTCTGGCTTCTGGTGTATGTAAATGCAAGCACGCAAAGCATTCGTACACATAAAATACATAAGTTAAAAAAAAAGAGCAAAAGACACCCTACATGGTTGGGGTGAATGTAGATGGTTCAGTGTGCACGATGGACCTGATATTTAACAGTGTTTGTCACAGTTACTTTATCTGAGCGATTGTTTGAAGCCAGTCATAGAACGGATGAAAACATATATGTAGATTACTATAGTACTATTCATAAATGCAAATAAGGAAGCAAAGAAGAATTTAAATGAGCTTGGGAGATGGCCCACCTGGTAAAACTTGCCATACAAATATGCGGACATATGGTGGATTCCTCAAACCTATGAGGAGGGGAGGCAGGCACCCTACATTCCCAATCCCAAGGAATCTAAGTGTGTGCCACCAAGATTGGCTTACACTCAGTTCTCCCTGACATGGTCTCGTGAAACTTTACTTGGTATCCATAACCTTGTATCTGTATTTCCATTCTCATTTTTGGAGCACTTTCCTACTTATTTATTTATTTGCGGTATTCTTTTTTTTTTTTTCAATTTTTTATTAGGTATTTTCTTCATTTACATTTAAAATGCTATCCTGAAAGTCCCCTATACCCTCCCCCCGCCCTGCTCCCCTACCCACCCACTCCCACTTCTTGGCCCTGGCGTTCCCCAGTACTGGGGCATATAAAGTTTGTAAGACCAAGAGGCCTCTCTTCCCAGTGATGGCCGAATAGGCCATCTTCTGCTACATATGCAGCTAGAGACACGGAGCTCTGGGGCTACTGGTTAGTTCATATTGTTGTTCCACCTATAGGGTTGCAGACCCCTTCAGCTCCTTGGGTACTTTCTCTAGCTCCTCCATTGGGGGTCCTGTGTTCCATCCTATAGTTGACTGTGAGCATCCACTTCTGTATTTGCCAGGCACTGGCATAGACTCACTCGAGACAGCTATATCAGGGTCTTTTCAGCAAAATCTTGCTGTCATATGCAATAGTGTCTGCGTTTGGTGGCTGATTATGGGATGGATCCCTGGGTGGATACTTCATTTCTCCTTAGAATAGGGAACAAAATACCCATAGATGGAGTTACAGAGACAAAGTTTGGAGCTAAGACGAAAGAATGGACCTCTTTTCTTTTTGTATATTACTGGCTCCCTTATAAATTAGTTATTTGAGAAATCTTGTTGAAATTTCTCTCAAGCATTGGAAGTAACAAGTTTATTTTCAAATGAAGTGAGTTATCAATGTGCCACCCTCCTCTATTTGTTCCAACAAGTATGTCTGCAGACAGATCATCAACCCAGTTTTAGCAATAGGTCACTGTGGTGGTTTGAATATGCTTGGCCCACGGGAAGTGGCACTGTTAGGAGGCGTGGACTTACAGAAGCACTGGTGTGGGGTCTGACAGGAGTGTGGGGAACACAAACCATCTTCATGATAGATGATTAATTCATAGAAGCTGCATCATGGAATCCTGCCTTCGGCCAGTCTTTTACCTCTCAAGATCAAGGGCAATTGGGAAAGCCAGATGAATGCAGGGGAATTTCCCCAGTCCCGTTAGCATCACCTTAAAGCTAGCTGTCACCGTGCTAGTATGCTGATTTTAATTGCTATGACTATAGTGTCCTATGTTCCTATGATGGCTGACAGCTGGGCAAGCCTACAACAGATTGCTACACCAACGTAACAAAGACAACAAACTCAACCAAAATTAAGCTAGAAAGATGCAACAGAAATGTATTCTAGTACAGTCACAGGAAGGTGTTAACATCCGGCTGCATCCTGTTCTAAGTCACTCCATTGTGTGTAAAACAGGCTTTTTGTTTTGTTTTTATCTTGGCTCTGTGGTACCTTGAGAGACTCCATTTTACAAGGGGCTTTTTGAGTCTATTTGATCACTGCATTTCTCAATACCTATGAGGTCCAGACCGATAACCAGCTTATTCCTCAAAGTAAAAGGGTAACCTGTACATTTATTAAAGAACACTGGAATCATATGAGCACACAGGTGTGTTAAAGTCATAGCAGGAGATGCAGGCCTGAGAACTCATGACACATGCCAGTCCAAGAAGAGTTTGCAGCTCTCTTACCTGGACCCCATCAAGAGGAGGACACTTAGCCCTGATCTCCCCTCTGACTAACCAAGTGTGTGTGTGTGTGTGTGTGTGTGTGTGTGTGTGTGTGTGTGTTGAGACTGATGAGCAGGGGACTCTCTACTGTCCTCACTGTTGGCGTAGCTTCTTAGGCTGTCACCCATCCACGTACCCATTTGTCCCTCTGGACCATCTATTTGTCTGCTCAGACTTCCTTCTGGCCCAGCCATGTCCTCTGCCTCTTTGGGCCTCCATGGTCTAGACTTGATACCAAGGCTCAGGTCAATGCTCCACAGAGGTCCCCAGCAAAACTGCAAGAGAATTTGCTACTTTATTCCCACAGAGACTTTGTTTCAGTCTCCTTCATATACTTGGTACATTTTAGGAACTTGTTGAACTCAGTTTTAGGCTCTATATCCATTTGTAGCTACTCTGATACTTACACATGCATATATACATACATAATGCATATATGCATGCATAATACATGCATGCATACATACACACATATGTATATACAGTATATACACACATATGTATGTATATATATACACATACACACACACTCAAACATACATATAGATAAGTTAATAGGGTTAATGTGTGATATATAATCTGTGTGTGTGTGTGAGAGAGAGAGAGAGAGAGAGAGAGAGTGCGCTGAGAATTGGCATTTATAGGGTAGTAGTGGACTGCTAGAGAGATTGTTAGTGAGTAAAGGTGCTGCCTGCCAAACCTGACTACACAAATTGTGGAAGGAGGGAGCTAACTCCCACAAGTTGATCTTTGACCTCCACATGTGTTCTTTGACACACATGTATCCAACACACACACACACACACACACACACACACACACACACACAAATGTAATAACTTAAAATATATTAGGACCAGATAACTTTTTCCTTGCTCAGCTTTCAAGGGAACCAGAACCACTTGACATGTTACTGCCCCCAACCCTGAAAAACCTTACTTATTGTTATTTAATAAATTCTGATGATTTGGAAAGACACAGATGTGTTTCAGGCCTGGAACATTCACAATGAGACTAAAAATTGGGATGCAAGCAGGTTTTTCTCTTGTAGGAGAGAATCCGTATCTCTTCTGGTTTCTCATATTTGCTCATAGTCCTTGTTATCTTGGTTTGGACGTGCTTCACCCCCATCTCTGCTTTTGTCATCAAAGGTCTTTGTTTTCACTGTGCCCAAATTTCTGTTTTTTTTTTTTAATGAAGTTTCCAGTTATCATAACAGTCTTCATCTTTATATCATTATGTAGTTGTCCATATAGAATGATTTCATCTTTACCATCCATATCTGTAACAACCCTGTAGCTAAGCAAAACAAAGTATTAGTGTTTAGAAATCCAACCTAGGGATTTGAGATGGAGAAATATAATGAACTCATAACAAGGAAAATGTAAAAATTCTAGAAGAAATAACTTCTAGATAACTCGTAGCCAGAGAGTTGATGAAGGACCTTGAGCTTTTCATGGATGTTTATTTACTTTAAGGCTCCAAGTCATGCAAACTGGGGGTCCCGGGGTATTCCTCCTGGTTGGCCAGCCGTTTTGGAGGAGGGCTACTAAGCCCCAGCTTAAAGGTGGTTTGGTGGTGCCCGTGTCTGAGAGACCCTGAGGTGGGTGAGTCCAGATGAGAGTTGAAAAGGACGTTTCTCCCTGGATTGACTTCCCAAAACCATTACAGAAAGCAAGTTCTGAGTGGACCTGGGAAACATGCCTTCCTTCCCAGCAGAAGGTGACCGACTCCTTCCAGAGCCATGGGTTTATGAGGATTCCCATGGAGTCTTTATTTTCATCTTCCCAGCCGCTTAGAGGAAAATGAGGATAATTCTGAAAGTAAAACTTTCTATCCAGGGCTCTTTTTTATTTTATTTTTCTACTTCTCCTAGGTTTGTGGTTTTGGGTTTTATTAATGCATTTACACCCACAAAGTAAGCTCGAACTGTTGAAATGTGGTCATTAATTAATCGATTAATCTCAGTGAGACCTCTCCTGTTAGGCGAGGCTTGCCTCATCTTTCCAGTGAGCTTGAAACCAGGTTGCAATAATTTCTGGTCATGAAGGTCCCTCTGGCCGATGACTCCTGGTCGGGAAGTTCATGGAAAGCCTGGGGTGTTAACGTCTTTCCTGGTTGGACTCCAGCTGGTGTTAAGTCCTTCTGCTTGCTTTGGCTTTCCCTCGTTACCACTTTACGTGGGTGTTACAGGAACCTTCCTCGCAGTGTCCAATAAAACCCACCCCTTCCCCTTCTAACCTCTCTACAAAAGGTTGGAAAAAACCCTCACTGAGATTTTAATTTAGAAAAAGGTAACCCGGAGGACAGAGTGAGACATGGTTGGCAAACGTCACATCGAGGAACAATTAGGATCCAGCTCATCACAGAGATGCCCCTTCAGTAACAAGAGTCATGGGAACTTAAGGTTCACACCACAGCTAAATAATGGCCAAGTCACATGTTCTAAGAGCCAATGGCAAGAAGACGTTACTCTTGAGTCATAGGTGGGCAAATGTCTGTAATTCTGTGGGGTTGTTGGAAGGACATGGTAGCCATGGGGAAGAACAGAGAACATCTTGTCTCCTAAGCAGACAGTTGTATATGCAGAACCCAGGCGAGTGCTGGGCACAGCTGAGCTGTGGAGGTGTGGAGAGCCACACTCAGCTGTGGCTGGGGCTCTTGGTCCTGGTTGCCATTTTTGCTTGTCTGGGTGTGCAGAGAGAACAAAGAAAATTGAAAGTCAAGACGGAAGGTGCTAACAGTGAGATGATTTCCTTAATAAAAACTGTAGTTGCTGTTCTTGTAAAATTGCCCAAATAGTAGGATTACAGTAAAGAACAGTCAGACGATACGGAAAATTTAAAGAACGAAAACAACAGTGGCACACAGCTTTAATCCCACTTGCAAGGCGGAGGCTCGTCCTCTGTGTGGTCCGGGACAGCCTGTTCTACATGGGAGTTCAAGCCGGCAGAGCTACACAGTGAAACACTGTCTCAAACAAACACTAAGGAAGAAGGAGAAGAGGAGGAGAAGCCAGACAATGGAAGAGGTATGGTTGGGAGGAAGAAAGGCACAACGCCAAGAAAAGGGCTGAGAGTGTGCATGATCAAAATAGATCATATACATGTATAAAATGTCATAATAACCCACTAATGGCTGTGATTAATATATGTAAATCAGAACCAAAAGCAAAACAGTGTTTTCCTTTCGGTGCTCAACCACAGAGAAATGATTTATTGCACCAAATATGATGTATTCCCACAGAGCCATGTAAAACGATACTGAAAGTACTTGAACAAAATGGGGAAATCTTTATAATTTATTAAGAAGATGACAACTTGAAAAATATGGAGTCGTTAACAGACAAAGCTGGTGAGTAGACTTTTATTAAAAGTAGCTGTGAGGAAAGTCGGTGATATCTTTTGGGTTTGAAATGAATGACAAGCAGAAAAGAAAGGGTGAAAAGAAGACAAAGAAAAGGGAATGGTGACTAGTCTGACGTGGAGATGTTTGTAACACAGCCATCAGGAAAAGGAGGAGGCAGGAGGATTGCTACTAATTGAAGGCTAACCTATGCTGCATAGCGAGTTCCAACAAGCTTGGACTACATAATAATACCATGTACATGTATCAGAGAGAGGGAGAGAGGAAGAAAGGGGGAGAGGGAGAGAGAAGGGAGAGAGGGAGGGGGGAGAGGGAGAGAGGGAGAGAAGGAGGAGGAGGAGGAGAGGAAGGTACAATACCATGTTGTACATGTATGAGAGAGAGAGAGAGAGAGAGGGAAAGGTGGAGGAGGAAGAGAAAGGAGAGGTGGAGGAGGAAGAGAAAGGAGAGGAAGGTTCACCATGAGAACTAAAAATTTATTTCTCAGAAAATAGGACAACAAAAAGGAGTGAAAGGTGGAGGGCCTTTTGGGGTACGGGGGAGTCCAGGAGAACATGAAGACCTCAGCGAGAAGTCTGTTTTGTTCTTCTGTAGCCTAAGAAGGCAGTGGCCATGGTATATGCCAATGAACACACAGGCTCAGGTAACAGGCCACGACTGTAAGGAGACACTCGTCGGCACTATCAGCTCACACTTATATTTTTATATGTCATGAAGTTGGACAAAAGTTAACACTCTGAAGTACTGAGGCCTCAGCTGTAAGGAAGGTCAAGGTTTTCAGCCAGCTCTGTGAAAATAGAGAAGAAGAAAATAGGTGAAAACACAAGAAAATAGGTGTTGGGGTACGAGACCTGCTGTTCTATCAGCACTCCCTCAGGCTGCAGTGGCTTGGACCTCTGCCCATGGGAAGTTGCTTTTGCTGGCAGCAGTTCAAACAAAAACAGAAGCAAGCTACCGTTGTCTAACAGAGAAAACGATGAAAACTTCAGCTCTTTCATGGAAATCATATGCACATTTATTTTACTGCTATTTAAAGAATTAGGAATCTCATGACGGAACTAAGTCGGGAAGGAAACTGCGCATGTCTTTTTGGGTTGGAAGTGTGATAAACAGGACGTAAGCTAGAGGGAAATCAATGTACTCAAGAAGCATGGTTACCATTCGTCTTTATTTTTGTTTGACTGAGACAGGGTTTCTCCGTGTAGTCCTGGAACCCACTCTGTTGACGACGCTGTCCTCAAACTCAGAGACCTGCCTTCCCCTGCCTCTCGATTGCTGAGATTAAAGGCCTGCATCCCCACTGCACAGCGAAAATATGATGGCTATTAACTTCAGGTTCCTCTGACATTTGCAGATAAGGGAGGAGCCTGCAGAAGACAATGTGCATTGCCTGTCTGAACTTCACTCAATACTTTTTCATATTTAAGAAATTCAGCTTGGCGGTGCATGCCTTTAACTCCAGCGGTCTCAAGGCAGAGACAGGCAGATCCCCGTGAGTTCAAGGTCAGCTTGGACTATGTATCATCTACAAAGTTGTAGGCCAACCGGGGCTACACAGTGAGACCTTGTCTCAGAACAATTTATCTTCGCTGACAGCATCCATGGACCCAAGTTAGTAGGAGGACCCTGACATTGCAGCCAATGAAATTATTGGAGAAATCACTAGGTTCTATTCCTTTGTTCTATCTTCTGTACTGTTTATGCCCAGAGAGCAGTTTGAATTAACTAGTTAATTTGAAGTTGCCCCACAGCAAAGATGAGAGATAATTAGGTAGGAATGGGGGGAAGGGAACAGATACCAGTGGGACCATTAACTCAGTGGTCTGGTTGCCTCCATCTCCCTCCCCCTCAATAACATTTTATAGATTCTTTGGGGGATTTCAGATCATACACTCTGATCACACTTACTTCCCAGTCCTTCCATGGTCACCCCTCCTTGTGACCCCCCCCCCAATAATAATAAAAACAAGTCCAGTTTGTGTTGTCCAAATAATCAGTGGAGTATGGTCAAGCTCCCAGTGCCCAACCCCTAAATAAAACCAAGTCCTTCTCAGCCTGTACCCCTGCCAGAAGCCAGCAATTGTAGAAAGCTACGCTCTCTCTCTCTCTCTCTCTTATCTATCTATCTATCTATCTATCTATCTATCTATCTATCTATCTATTTATCTATCTATTGTTTTTTGAGACAGTGTCTTGCTTTGTAGCCATGGCTGGCCTGAAACTATAATGTTTTTGAGACAGTGTCTTGCTTTGTAGCCATGGCTGGCCTGAAACTATAATGTAGGCCAGGCTTACCTCAACGTCATGGAGATTTGCCTTCCTCTGCCTTCTGAGTGCTGGGATTAGAGGCCTGCACTGCCATGCTCAGTAATCTAGTGATCTTGACAGTGCATTCCACACAGCACAACTTGAGGGTTTCAGGCTGCAATCATGGGCGAGGGTGGGGTTCTCAGTCTGAAAGTACTCTCCCAGCCGGCACTCTGAGCTCCTCTACTGGGTCTCCCACCCCCAATGTCTTTCTTCCATTTCTTCTCCCCACTTCTTGCTCCACCAAAGCTCGGCCTGAATTGAGCAGGCAGTGTTCCAAGTTGGCCTGTGTCCGAGGTTTGGGGGAAAGTGGTCTTGGCTTAGAGCTGGAGCAATATCTGGGTTCTGAGGGCAGAGGGGAGAGGCTGGCTGCTGAGGAAGGAGAGTGAGGTCCCTGCTAAAGGGGAGAAGCAAATACTGCCACGTCTGCCAAAGTGTTGACTGTACAGGATACAGTCGGTGGGAGGGCAGGTGACTTAGACCCAGAAATTCCTTAAGATGTCGGGCTTTTCAGTCCTGTTCTGACTTCTGTCTGACTTTTCTGGATTTTGGTGAAAAGAGAACAGTGGTTATTTTCATCTTCTGAAACTGGAGAATTAGGCATCAAGAACAAAAAGACAGCCAGATACTATTATTCAAATAATAGTAACAGTATAATTTAAAGATACCTGTTTTTTTTCTCTCTCACCCCTCACATTCTTGCCTACTTTAAAACGACAATAGAACTTTGCCTGTAGACTCACATTTTGGCTTAGAAATTCACTTTTCTTAGTGTTTGCATTGTCTGGCAGATGGAGGGTTAAGCTGACACCAGAGCTTTACAGTACCTTGGCATCAATCATAAACACTCCAGGGCACAGTCAGCCTGAGAGGTCCTGGGTTTACATATCACTGGATTATCACTATAGTAAGATTGCCTGACCTGTGCCAGTCATAAACACTCCAGGGCACAGTCAGCCTGAGAGGTCCTGGGTTTACATATCACTGGATTATCACTATAGTAAGATTGCCTGACCTGTGCCAGTCATAAACACTCCAGGGCACAGTCAGCCTGAGAGGTCCTGGGTTTACATATCACTGGATTATCACTATAGTAAGATTGCCTGACCTGTGCCAGTCTCAGGGTAATAGACATAAAGTGTGCATGTGTGTGTGTGTTGTGTGGTGTATGTGTGTGTGTGGTGTGGTGTGGTATGTGTGTGGTTGGTATGTGTGTGTGTGTGTGTGTGTGTGTGTGTGCTCATGGGTTACTGTGCAGCCTGTATGAAATGGTGCTAATGAAGCCTTTGTTTGACCCAATACTGGGCAACACTAACGGCTCAGGAGATGTCGGCTGTTTATAGGATGGGGAGGTTATGCTTGCTCTTCTCCATATGGCTGCTCATTGACATTCTTATTATATAAACGTAAAGGCTAACATTATCAACTTAGAATGGGCCATAGCCCAGAATGCTTGTTTAATTAAACAGTATTTTTTAAATTTATTTTTAAGGCTGAGATAATTTATTTTTAAGGGTGATATCTATGCATCGTCATCAGGTCTCTGGTAGAGCTTTAATGAGTTACACTCTGGATAATCATCAAATTGGAACAGTAAGCATTCTCACATCTTCAAACACTGGTAACTTTCGTATTTTGGGGATCTCACATCCTTCCAGTCATTTTGAAGTGTAGCAGATTGTTTTAATTAATAGTTCCCCTACCATGTTATAAAGAGCACACCAGTTCCTCCCGTCTGTTTTGTGCCCTTTATTACAGCATCTTTCCACCCTCCTGCCCCTCTGTCCTTCCCAGTCTCCCATGACCACGATTCCATCGCAGTCTCCTATGAAATAGATCTACTATTTTCCACAAATGAGGGAGAACATGTGATATTTATCCTCCTGCCTTGAGTTTCTTTGCTTGCCATGAGGAACTCAAACTCCATGTTGCTGTAAGTGACTGTGTTGGCTCCTGTGTTGGCTATTCCAGTGTGCACACACACTTCATTTCTTCTCATTCTCCTGCTGCTGGATAACTAGTCAACCGAAAAATTTGGATATTGTGAATAGCAATAAATGTGAGACTGCAAGTATTTTTGCGTAACATTTTTATATCCTTTGTGAGTTCCAGAGGTAGAGTTGCTGGGCAGTAGCTCTCTTTTTAATCTTTGGAGGGCTCTCCATGCTGTTTTCCATAATGGGTGCACTAACTTACATTCCCATCCACACTGTATAACAGCGTCCCTTTGTTTACATTTTCACCAGCAGTGTATGTGTATGAGTGTGTGCATGTGTGAGTGTTCATGTGTGTGTGCATGTATGTGAGTGTGTGCATGAGTGAGTGTGTGTGCATGTGTGTGTGAGAATGTGCATGTGTAAGTGTTCATGTGTGTGTATACATACGTGTGAGTGTATGTGCATATGTGAGTGTACATGTGTGTGTGAGTGTGTGCATGTGTGAGAGTTTGTGTGTGTGTGAGTGTGTGCATGTGTGAGTGTTCATATGTGTGTGTGTGTGTGTGTGTGTGTGTGTGCATGTGTGAGTATTTGATAGCCATTTAAGTGGGGTGAGATTTCCTACTGTGGTTTTCTTTGTACCTGTCTAATATATAGTGAGTTGACGTACTATACAGATACGTATTGGTATGTACTGTTTTAGAAGTAGATATTTAGTTCTTTAGCTTACTATTTTTTATTTTAATTAATTGATTAATTAATTAATTTGTGTGTGTGTATGTGTGCATGTGTGTGTGTGTGTGTGTATGTCTTTACATGGGTATGTATAGATATGAGACCTGTGGAGGCCAGAACAGGTTATTGGATCCCCTGGTGCTGAAGCTCAGACAGTTGTCAGCTTCCACATGTTAGTGCCAGGAACTGAACTCCGGTCCTCTTAGGAGCAGCATGTGCTCTTAAGCAGTGAGCCATCTCTCCAGCCACTACCATACTATACAAGCTAGATACTTTTGGTGTTTGAGTTTTGGAGTTTACTAGTATACTTTGGATAATAGTCTTTTATTGATGAAGAGTGGGACAGGGTTTCTTCCACATCTGGTTGTTATGGTCTCATGTATGTGTCCCTCAAATACAAATCAATCTGCCCAGTCTGTACAATGTGACTTGCATGCATATGTTTTCAGGGTTGGCCATTTGCTATTAGATTTTGCTGATGTGCTCTTCCCTGGGGAGGACTCTTCTCCCTGCTCTCAGCATTCCTTAGTTGCCTACAGTTCTCTGGTTAGGGCTGTTTCCTCATGAGCTTGCCCCGTTTATGTTAACAGGTCTATTGGTGTTGCTTTTCTAATGCAGGATATAGAGGAGATCTTTAAGTCTCACGGGTCGGGCGGGCATGGTGGTGCTGGTGCCTATGGCTTTGGTAGCTGTTGTCCTGGAGATGCAGGATATCGATAGGAGTGTTTGTATGAGAACACGGTACAGGCTCGATGGGGATATGACTGTGTCATCCCTGGCCACAGTTCTGGAAGTGCACACAGGAACTTGGTATTACTTGGTTTCCAGGGATAAACTATGAAGATGCTGTGGTTTTTTACACCTCCAGCTACAGTCCCAAGGCTGAGGGCTGGGTGTGGGTGTGGGACTGTCCTTAATCCTTGCTGGGTTAATGCAGTCCGTCCCCTCTGGCGTCCCTGGCGGTGATGGTTTTGGATGTGTGGATTGGCTGGGCCCTTTCACAGCGTCAGATGGGTAGGTGCAAATGAAGCAGATGGGTGGCAGTAGTGGGTGAGAACAGTTTCGAGATTGATCTCCCTCGGTCTCTGCTTACAGAAGTGGTCGTGTGGGTAGATCTATTGCTTGTTGGGATGGCAGGCAGCTGAGGGAAGGGGTTGAGGAAGAGCCGATGTGAGTTCCTTCTCAAGGCAGAAGAGTCACTCAGACAGGCTGGCTCCTCAAATGGACATGTGTGACATGTGTGGAGCCTTCTGTGGTTGGAGCTGTGAGGACCTTCATTTACTTTATTCCTAGCAGCACTAACTCGAATCTTCTGATCTTTAGAGGTCCCATTCCCTTACTGATTTTCAGAATTCTCTCTTGATCTCTCTCCTTAAATGGTTTTTCCTTTGTTGCCCTATTACAGAGTCATCTTCTGGAAATCTCTATTCAGCCATCTTGGCTACTCAGTCCCTCCCTCATTATCATCTCCTCTTTCTCCTTCTTTTCTCCACATCATCTTTGTCAACATCATCACCATCATCACTCCCTTCTTTCTTCCTCCTCCCTTGATTCTTGTAGATGGTTTCATTATAGATAAAATTGTTTTCCATATTAATAAAACCTAATTAAAAGTCAGAGGGCAAAGGGACCCACAGAGTTTACACAGACTAATACTTGAAAGTGTAGAGTGAATCTCTCTGTCTCTCTGTCTCTGTCTCTGTCTCTGTCTCTGTCTCTGTCTCTCTCTCTCTCTCTCTCTCTCTCTCTCTCTCTCTCTGTATAGTAGTAGTAGTAGTAGTAGTAGTAGTAGTAGTAGTAGATTTAGAGGGATGCATTGAAAAAGTCAATATACATACAGATAGTCTGTCAGGCCACAAGGGAGCAAGAAGCCATTTTGCTTCTTATTCAGCTCAGAAAGGAACGAGCCATGCTTATGTTCACACTCTTCCCTGCCAAACCTTTTTGATTCTGTTTATAACATAAGGAGCTGGAGAAAAGGCCCATCAACAGTAATGATGATAGTATAACATCATAACAGTATAAGTAGTATAACAGTAATAGTATCCATCTACATTCTCGGGATCTGTGAAATTAAGATCCACAAAGAACAGCAATGCTTTACTCCAAGAGGAGACATGAAATCAAACCTCAGCTTCTATGTATGTCAGATGCCATGGCTTTGACGGCACAGAAGCAAAGTCAAGTCAAGAGAAACCTTGGCAGTTTCAGAAGTCTGGGGAAATGCTCAATGTTGAAAGAGCTCACCACAAGTTTGCAAACATAAATCAGGTTCGAGACATCATTTTCTTTGGATGTGGTCATTGAAGAATTTTCTCGCTAGCCCGTTTTATGAGCATCATCATAATATTTTTAATGCCCGAGTTCTATTTGGTTATTCTGAAGGTTGCAAGGGCTTTGCTCTGCCTCCAGAGTTACCTAATGTCTCACATGCAAGTAAGTTTTTAGAGCTGGGGACAAATTTTGTTATAGTTTTATTTTGGCAACTGAATTCAGGATTCAGAAACAAGTGCTTAGCAGTTTTCAGCAACTGGTTTGTGGCTTCGGACTTGGCCAGAGACAGATGCAATCTGTACAGGTCACACTTTGACATGTCTTAGTGGGGAATATAGGGAAATTATGGAGTTTGGAAGAAAACATATGTTCATAAAGAGGAAAATGAGAAACATTCATGATGAACAGTTAAAGAAATAGATATAGTTTAGCTTAAGGTGATATTTGAAGAAAACTACATTAAAAACACTCGACAGCAGGATCTGCATTTTCATTTAGGACACAATGGCCTTATTGGGTATAAAAAGGCTATTCTGTTGGCATCGCAAAGGATTGGCTAGAGTGTCTCAGCTTTGCTTCCTCTGAGGTGACAAATAACTTGACAAAAGTTCGTTATGGAGAAACTGTTAGTTTCAGTGTCCAATTCCCCCTTACGTCTACATGTGCAAGGGAGTCAGGTTGGCGAGAATTAAAGCAGGCAGCAGGCACATCTGCATCTGCAGTAGAGTGAATAGGTGTTCTTCTCAGACCAGCTCCTATTTATTTATTTATTTATTTATTTATTTATTTATTTATTTATGTATATATAGACAGGGTCTCACTATGTACCTCTGGCTGTCTCAGAACTCAGTATGTAGATCAGGCTAGCCTGAAGCTCACAGAGATCCATCTGCTTCTGTCTTCCCGGGATTAAAGGCTGTGCTAACATGCCTGGCTTCTTTTTCTACTCTTCCTGGAATCCTCTTCCTGGAGAGTAGTACCACCCACAGTGGCTGGGTCTTTCGGCCTTAGTTTAATCAATACAATTCCGCACACACAGGCCAACCTAATCTAGGCAGTCTCAGTAAAATTTTGTTCCTAGGTCATTTTAGAGTGTGTCAAATTGACAATTAAAACCAACCACCGCAGAGTCAGTAAGTTCCAAGTACTTACTGAAAGCACATCACCCTGGCTCAGTTCCTCAACTCATTCGACCTTCAGTTTTCCCATCTGAAATCTATGTAATAGCAGTGATAGCTTCATGAGGTAGATGGGAGAGTTAAATATGTCAGCGTTGCCCCTGATGCAGAGTAAATATCTGAGAAGTGTAAGCTCTTTTTATTGCTCAAAGATGAGGAGGTTGGAATCTTCGAATGAATCACTGAAAGAGTAGATCTTTCCCCCGTGACCACAGAGACTGTGACAACACTCTTACCAGATAATGCAGTTAAGTATTTTACTGGCCCACAGAATTTACTCTGTTGGTGTTGGCTTGCCGTCTCTGACAAGTGCTTTGCCTCATGAATTCTGTTTTCTCCTGCTTTGAGTTAAAATCAAAGCCTTTCTGCTGGTGGTACTACTCCATAAACGGCTGGCTGGTGCCTGAAGTGTGTAATGAAGAGGCCACCTTGACTGTTCAGAATCCATCTTGTGTTCTCACAGACAGGGCCGATCTGTTTGTCTCTGTCTAATGTCATTACCAAAGTTGTAGCTGCAATGGGAGGCACCTGGCATCTGGAGGGGCGGGGAACAATAGTCACTAAGAGCAGCCATCATCACTAAGGGTCCAGAGTCAATAGGGACATGTCTTGGCTATGTTCAACCTTCCAATGAGGAAATTTCCTGCAATACTATTTTCCCCCAGGAATCAGCCCCACCCAGCCATGGGACAACTCTCCCTTTATTACTGTCTGCCATTCCTGGTCTCACTTTCTCTATTTGACTTCTGATATTTTGAGGACCGTCTCTCAAACTGCTTACATCAAGAAAGGCTGCTAGGCATGCTGACCCAGGTCCACACTCCCAGCCTGGGAGGCAGACAGGAGGATCTCTGCAAGTTTGCAGCCAGCATGCTCTTCAGAGAGTGTCAGGCTAGTCAGGGCCACACACTGAGACCCTGTAGTTAAAACAAATAAAATTAAAGGAATCCTTGTTGGTGCTCTCTTCTGAGCGAGACATGGCCATTGTGCTCAGGACTGTCCCCCCAACCCCCAGAAGCCATGGTGACCATACAAGACCTACATAAGATGGAGCCATCAGCATCCTTATCTCTAATGGGTTTCCCGAGGTTCCAGTCTTCCCCGAGGTGAAAGTTACTGGTTGTTGCGAGTGTAGGAGTCATTTTATTCAATGGTACAAAACCCAAAAACTTTTAATGTAAAGAGAGACTCTTGGTTTCACCGTGCTTTTGGAGGAAGCCAAAAGACGTCAGGGCGTCCGTGTCTCCGTTCATGCATTAGAAGGAACAGACTTCACCGTGGTGATCCAAGGAGATGTGTGTGGGTTGAAGAATGGCTTTGGGTGTATAGATGGCTGTTTATTTTGATTATGAACGTTTTTGTCTAAGTACCAGGCACCAGTGTACCCTGGTGACACAAGAGATAGGTTCTCTATCAATCTCCAAGAGGTCCATGACTTAAGGAAGCTGACTCCAGAATGCTATGGGAGTACAGAGGAGACAGACACCATCAGACAGCTGGTAGAGGTGTTCTGCATGCTCATCAAACAAGTGGTATTTGCGCTAAGGACTTTGGTGAGTAGCTGATTGCAGATGGGAAAACAGTTTACACAGTGGTTTGCAGGAGTGTGGAGTATTTTCAGGGACTTTTGGAGGAAAGAGAATTGTGGGCTAAAGAAGATGTAGGAGTTATGGAAGAAAGAGAGGGCATATTAGTTTCATCCTTTGCTGCTGTAACGAAATACCCTAACTAAAGCAATTTAAGGGAGAAGGGGTTATCTTGGCTTACAGTTCCAGAGGGCCCCAGTACAACCTGGAGAGAAAGGTATGTACACTGGAGCATGTGGCTGGCTACTGCGCTGTTCTAGTAGTCCACAGTTAGAGTACAAAGAAGAAATGGAACCAGGCTATAAAACCTGAACCCTATTCCCACTGACATACTTTCTGTCTCAAAGTTCCATTGCCAAAAGGTTTCATAATCTTTCCAAACAGCGCCACCTTCTGGGGACCAAATGTTCAAGCATAGATTTAGGCAAGCAAAACAAAGTTGCTCTCATTCTTTGACAAATAATAGATAATTATTTACTCGAGCACAATGCCTGTGGGAGAGAAGGAAGGAAGGTGGGGAACAGACAGTTGGAGAGGAGACAGTGACCAGCGTAGTCTATTCGTGTGACTAACAAAATCCCTACCAGCAGGTAACGTATAAAGAACAGAATTTGATTGCCTCATAGTCGAGGATGCTGGAAAATACAAGGCCAAGGTGAAAATACAAGGCCAAGCATGAAGACCTTCTTACATCCTCTCACCACAGGGTAGACGATGAGAGAGCAAGAGACTTTGTTCTTTCTAACAGCACCAATCCCATCAGTGAGTGTGGAACCTGTGTGGCCTCATGACCTTCTTCAACTCTCTCCTCCCAAAACCACTACAATGAGAATTCAATCCTAATGCTAGTTCTAGAAGGACATTCAAGTCATGACATTCAAGTCATGTCAGTACTTGTTAAACACATGGCCAAAACATGAAAGGCAACTTCCTTACACCCAGGTGTGATTCTGCTCATGGCAGTCCCTTCACCCAGGGGGCTGAGGTAGGAGGACAGTAGTTCAATGGCAGCTCAGGTACTGTCTCAGGGCTTTACTGCGGTGAACACACACCATGACCAAGGTAACTGTCATAAAGAGAACATTTAATTGGGGCTGGCTTACAGGTTCAGAGGTTCTGTCCATTATCATCAAGGCAGGAACATGGCAGCATCCAGGCAGGCATGGCGCAGGAGGAGCTGAGAGTTCTATCTATATCTTCATCTGAAGGCTGCTAGCAGAATATTGACTTCCAGGCAGGTAGGATGAAAGTCTTAAATCCCATGCACACAGTGACACACCTACTCCAACAAGGCCACACCCACTCCAACAAGGCCACACCTCCAAATAGTACCACTCCCTGAGCCAAGCATATAAAACCATCGCAGGTACAAAGTCAGACCTTTTCTCAAATAAATCACAAATAAACAAGTAATAAAAGCCAGGAGTGGTAGTAGATACTCTTAATCTTAGCACTCAAAAGCTTGAGGCAAGAGGACCAGGAGTTTAAGGCCAACCTGGGCAACATGATGCACCAGCTCAAAAAACCAAAACCTACCCCCCAACTCAAAACAGCAGCAACAACAAAAACAGTAACAACAATCAGAAGATCCAAATCCCCAGAAGCACCCCTCTCTATTCCAGAACATTCAAGGGCTAGTCTTTCAGACTGCTAATCTTATTCTATCAGAACTCTAAAAGTGCAGAAACAAAATCTTTCTGCTGTCTTGAAATCTGTGAATGTGGGGTTGTAAGAACAGAAAGTATTCTGAGCAGAGCTTGCTTCTGGTGCTGATGTTGGGACAAGCATTTAAGCTGTTTGCTCCACAGTTTATTGACCTCCATCTTCCTTCTAGAACTGGGACAGTTCAAGCTGTCTCGTGGATGGTAAGTCATCTATGAAACACCCTGAACATTTGAGCTTGCTGTAAGGATACCTGGTAGTGACTACTCTTTAGGCAGCAGAAGGGAAAAATTTGATGCATTCACTGAAGAACTTTATTTGCTACAGGAATTTGCTTTGGCTAATGCAACTTTTAAGACCTGTTAGTTCACTCCAAGGCCAGGGAACATTTATGTAAGGAATCTTCAGTAACATTCCTTCAGTTTGGCAAGCCTGGAGCTCCCTCATGCCAGTTTTTTTTCCTCTTTGGAGTATTCAATTCGAGTATGGCTTCATTTGACTTCCAAAATGTTTTCAATGTTAAAAATAATGCAGATAAGATCGAATAAACTCAAGAGAGGTCGAGGTTGCTTTTCCTTCCTTCTTGGTGGTTTTGTTCTTGGTTGTTTTGAAACATGGAGCACAACCAAAACCTGCCCTTTGACTTTTCTTTTCACTAGACAAGTCAGCTCGCGTTAAGGGTGCTTCTTGAATGGTGCTGACACGGATTTCCCAAAGTACACTCTGTAAGCCAAAGCCCATAGACCCAAGCACTGGCTCTTAGGCTGGTAATTGCACCATCCGTGACAGTGTTCTGTGTTAAACAAGTGTTGGTGATCCTAGAACTTTAATGATTAGACGGGAACTCTCTTTCTTCTATTTCAACTTATAGAGACTTAACTCTCTAGAGCCCAGACTGTGCTGATTCCAAGGCCCTGGGATATGGGTAAAGTCTGGGTCGTTGGAGGCTCTGAAGTATTGGTAAGGCCTAAGTGCTAGGTGGTCCTAGGGTATAGGAAAGGCTTAAATACTAAGAGGCCCTGGGGCGTGGGTAAGGCAGATACTGAGGGGTCCTTGAGTCTGAGTAATGAGTACTGGATGGTCCAGGGGTATGGTGGAGGCTAAGGCACTAACATCTGGAGTAATATCACCTTAATTCCAGGTGAGTAAACTCAGTCTTACTTTTCAATGTGTCTAGAGACAAAGAAACACCAAGAAGGCTAGTTTGTCTTTGCCCTGCCAGTCACAAGAGGAGATGGCAGGGAGCTTGCTTCTTCGTGATAGGCCACACCTTTTTTTTTTTTGCCTTTAACTACCATTTATGCTGCCTCATGTGAGAGTATCCACTCGCCCAAGAGAGAAGTTGCTCCATCAGAATGTGTGCCATGGGAGCGTAGAAAAGAAGTATTGTGAAGAATAGAGTAGATGAGCAAGAGAGCCAAGACACGCTGGGAAAGGACTTGCTATACTTTCAGGATATGACTTGAAAACCACCACTTTCAGCTCATGAAGTAGTCTCTGTTGAGACACTAGCTAGTGACAAGACTAAGGGTAAGAAATAATGTCATGCAGATGCTGGCGAGGATGTGGAGAAAGAGGAATACTCTTCCATTGCTACTGGGATTGCAAGTTTGTACAACAACCACTCTGGAAGTCAGTCTCGCAGTTCCTCAGAAATTGGACATAGTACTACCAGAAGATCTAGCAATACCTCAGGAGACTCCCTAAGGTATCTGAGGACTTGTGATCTTTGTTAAAAGGGTTCATGAGAGATACACAGAGTGTCTTTAGAAAAGGGACTAGGTTGATTTTAGAGCACCTCTTTGAGGAGTAAGGGGAGGCCATCACCATAGGGACCATTTATGCCCATCTACATTTTGGGCAGGGTTTATATTACCCACAGATCTTCTGGACCAGGCAGCATTCCTGATTGATGGGCACTTTCTCCTGCAGGTGATTGACAGGCCTGTTTGGATGAACTCTTTTGGTTTTCTTTTTTTCTTTTTTGGGGTGTTTGTTTGTTTGTTTGTTTGTTTTTTGAGTCAGAGTTTCTCTGTGTAGCCCTGGCTGTCCTGGAACTCACTCTGTAGTGAGGCTGGCCTTGAACTCAGAAGTCTGCCTGCCTCTGCCTCCCAAGTGCTGGGATTAAAGGCGTGCGCCACCACTGCCTGGCTTGGAAAAGGGACAATGGCAGGCCTATTCGGATTAACTCTTTCAGGAAGAGATGATGGTATATAAAATCCTCTGTTGAATAATCTCATAAGGGTTGTATCTCTTGGAACCAGATATAGATCTTAAAGAAATAAAGACTTTCTGGGCAGCTCAGGATCTCTTCCCCCGGCCAGTGTGTTGACTCATGTCTCATTTCTTTGATCAGTAACCACAGTCCTCTAGGTCTTGTCTCTGGTTTTATAGGTGCCTGATTGTGAGGGAGGGATTACTAGTAGCTACATCAACAGCACTAATTTAACGTGGAGCTTTCCCACTGAAAACACAGGAAAATGGTGGATCCTTTGTGTAGATGTTTCCCTGGTTACTTCATGTTCTTGTGCTTTTGATTAAAATATTATATTTAACTTCTATTATTGGAGCCTCTTATCATCTTCATTCTTTTATTTTTTTCTTCTTGATTTTTGTTTTTTTCCAGACAGGGTTTCTCTGTGTAGCCTTGGCTGTCCTGGAACTCACTCTGTAGACCAGGCTGGCCTCGAACTCAGAAATCTACCTGCCTCTGCCTCCCAAGTGCTGGGATTAAAGGCATGCGCCACCACTGCGTAGCTATCATCTTCACTCTGTTTGTTTGTTTGTTTGTTTGTTTGTTTGTTTTCGAGACAGGGTTTCTCTGTATAGCCCTGGCTGTCCTGGAACTCACTCTGTAGACCAGGTTGGCCTTGAACTCAGAAATCTGCCTGCCTCTGCCTCCCAAGTGCTGGGATTAAAGGCGTGCACCACCACCGGCCCGGCATCTTCACTCTTATTATTTAAACCATTTATGTCTTTTTTCCATCTATAGAAAGATATGTATGAAAAAGCTTTTTTTTTTTAGCATTTTAAAAAATTATATATTTTCTTTATTTACATTTCAAATGTTATTGCCTTTCCTGGTTTCCCCTCCAAAAACCCCCTATCCCCTTCCTCCTTCCCCTGCTCACTAACCCACCCACTCCTGCTTCCTGGCCCTGGCATTCCCCTATACTGGGGCATAGAACCTTCACAGGACCCAGGGCCTCTCCTCCCATTGACTAGGCCATCCTCTGCTACACATGCAGCTGGAGCCATGAGTCCCAACAAAAAAGCACTTTTACAGAAATCTTGCCACAGCTTCCAGATTTACCTAATCTCATGCTTTATTGATTAAAAAGACATTCCAAGTTGTTAAGCTTGGGAGGCCCAGTGAAATTATGGGAATGGTGCTGCACTGTGTTGGAAGCCAGAGAATGGGCTTAGCCTTCAAATGCACACTAGCTAGTCTTAGCTCATGGTCTTCCCCTTCTTTGTCAGGACCTGATTTTTAACACTTGAAGTTTAAGGAGGGTGCTTTTTAAAAATATGTCCAACACTAGGACTTCCTTGGTAGCTGTATGTTCGTCCCTATGATAAGAAGGAAGGGCCAGAGAGAAGACTCAACAGTTAAGGGGGTTAGTGGCTCTTGAAGAGGATCCAGGTTAGATTCCTGGTACTCATTGGGTGCCTAGTAACCATCTGTAACTCAGTTTCAGGGCACCTCCATGGGCACCGGTCATACACAAGGTACACATACACACATAAATGCAAAAACACTCGGACATATAAAATAAAAATAAATAGATCTTAAAAAAAAAGAAAGAAAATATTTCTAAAAGAAAACCAAGAGAAAAAGAGTGGGGGTGTTATAGTTTGAGGAGGAAGTTACTCACATAACCTCAAGTATTTGAGTACCTAGCCATCAGGTCGTATCATTGTTTTAGAAAGCTGTGGAGCACTGAGGGGAGAGACATGGCTAGTAGAAGTGGGTCACAGAGGGTTGGCCTTTGAGGGTGATAGCCCAGCCCAGGTATGGCTCAACCTCTCTGCTTCTTGGCTGGTGCCAGGCTATAAATGCCAGACTTGTTCTGCTCCCAGACAGAGACTTCTCCCCTGTGTTCCCTAACATGACAGGGTGTGTTGATGTTCTCTGGAACTGTTTGCTGTTAAGTTTTTCCACCAGCGACGAGGAGAGCAGTGAATGCTGAGGGTTGCTTTGGAATGCAGACCCTATTTAATTGCATGGCTCCCTTGGAGGGAAAACTGTCAAGAAATATCCACGCAGGGAACTAGACGATTTCTAATATTTCTCCTGCTCCAAATCTAGGTTGATTTCCTCCACCGTCTCTCCTTCACATGCGCAGTAACTGAGTTAAGTATATTTATATACTAGGGTATACACTATACTCCAGTTAGCCAGGGCTTTCTAGAGAAAACAGAAGCAAGAGGATATGATTAAGGAATTAACTCAAGCAACTGTAGATGCCAGCAACCTGCAGCCTGCAGGGTAAGCGGCACTCTAGGGAGGGAAAGAAAAGTTCCAACCAAGGGAGAGACAGACTCACCTGCTGGCCAAATTCCTGCTGCCCGAGGGCAGCCCAGTCTTTGTTGCATAGGCTTTCTGATTGGAGACTAGTCACATTTGAGAGAATCATCGGCTTCACCCAGAACCTTATCCTTTAAATGTTTCTCTCATCCCTTTCCCCAAACATACCATCAAAGCAACGAGAATCATGTTTGACTAAATATATTGGTGCTGTGTTCCAGAGAAATGGACACATAGTAACTTCTCAAAAATCATGTAGGAGAAAACAGGATGTCATAACGCGTGGTTCCCATCTTCCCTGGACAATGAATATGTACCAGAACACGAACTGTCTGGTGGGCTTTATCTTACAGAGGATGACAGAATGAGGAAAACTCAGTGCTTCACTGGGATGAGAAGGAAATCTTGCTAAGTTTAGATGTTAAATGGCTTCTGGTTTTTCAATAAGGTTGCATGAAAAGGCCTCTCCCCTTTGCACAGATGTTGGTCATGTTTCCATAGGGCGATATCTTCCATCCTAAATGACACTTTCCAGTGATCTCTTTAACTAATGTGCCAGCTCAGCCTCTTGCTGTTCTCCCTCTCTTCTGCAGTCTGGTTACTATTAACCTGTCCCACCGGCATCCTTCCTACCTTGTTCATTCCTTGCTATTGACCCCCAGCAACTCTTCTATCTTATGGCATTGTATAATAAACACACAAACATACATTTAGTAAATAGTTCACTATAATGAGCCTCTGCGTGCTCATATTTGTTCATTTGGCCATTGTCTTTAATCCAAATGCAAGGCTCAGAGCAAACTCATTTGACAGAACAAGAGAAAAAAAAAAAAGGAAACAGATGTTGAGAAAAAAAAAAGGAAACAGATGTTCATAGTTACTGATAAACACTATGAATATTCAAGTTCCCTTTACTCCAAGGTCTAAACATAATCCACATAGCTTGACAACGTAAATCGTGGAACTAAACACATCTGTGTAAGGCGGCTTCCCTTAGGATGGCGTCTTATTGCTTATTTAATTACTTTATTTTCTGTATCTGCAGAGTCCCCAAGTTCCCAAGCTGTCCAGGTATCAACGTCTTTTAAAAGAAATGTTTCACTATGAAATGACACACGTGACATGTTTGCTTATAATGATACAAGGCTCCTAAATTCCCAAGCAGCAATAATAAGACTTTTAAAGCTAATTTATATTCATCCAAGAGTCTTTGCCTAAGAACTGCTTTTCTGTGTCACATCAAGGTCATAACTGAGGTGCCTATGTTAAGATTGGGAAGGCGAGGATGCCATGATTCTTTCTGCTTTTTTAACAACGTTGTCTTTTTGGAAAAGACATGATAGATAAGGATTTCAAGAAGATTGACCTTTTAAGGGTCTATAATGAAAGAAGTTTGAAATTTGGCCCTAAATATGGTCAATAGAGTAACTGGTCTTATTAGATATTTTACAATTAATATCTGCCCTGGAGGATTCCTGGGGTTACCGATAGACTTATCAATTAGCTGGAAAGACTCAATAGAAAAAAAGCAGTCATTGGCTATATTCATAATTATAGTGCCTTTTTATAATTATAGTGTTAATTATATCAAAACCAAAGGAATTAGAAGCATCATTGGAAAATGAAATGTTNTCTTATTAGATATTTTACAATTAATATCTGCCCTGGAGGATTCCTGGGGTTACCGATAGACTTATCAATTAGCTGGAAAGACTCAATAGAAAAAAAGCAGTCATTGGCTATATTCATAATTATAGTGCCTTTTTATAATTATAGTGTTAATTATATCAAAACCAAAGGAATTAGAAGCATCATTGGAAAATGAAATGTTGCATGATCTCCTCCTCCTCCTCCCTTTGATGTTTTTTGAGACAAGGTTTTTCTGTGCAGCCTTGGCGGTCTTGCACTCACTCTGTAGACTCTGGTGACTTCTTTCTCTCTTTCTCTCTCTCTCTCTCTCTCTCTCTCTCTCTCTCTCTTTCTTTCTTTCTTTCTTTCTTTCTCTCTCTCTCTCCCTCCCTCCCTCCCTCCCTCTCTCCTCCCTCCCTCCTTCCCTTCTTTCTTTCCTTTCTTTCTTCCAAGACAGGGTTTCTCTGTATAGCCCTGGCTGTTCTGGAACTCACTTTGTAGGCATCTATCTATCTATCTATCTATCTATCTATCTATCTATCTATCTTTTTCTTTTTCTTTTCTTTTCTTTTCTTTTCTTTTCTTTTCTTTTCTTTTTTTGAGACAGGGTTTCTCTGTATAGCCCTGGCTGTCCTGGAACTCACTTTGTAGACCAGGCTGGCCTCAGAAATCCACCTGCCTCTGCCTCCTAAGTGCTGGGATTAAAGGCATGTGGCCACCACCGGCTGGCTACAATCTATATTTTTAAAACTCTCTTTCTATAGTCCTCCTAAGTTGCCATCACCAGAATTGAAGGTCAGGTTAGAAGTTCTTCATTGCATAAGATTTTATTCAATGTCACACAGAAGTTTTAAATTGAAAGTAGGGTAACCAGTGTTCGATCGCTGGTAACACTTTTCATAAAGACTTATACTAAGTGCTCCCTGTATAACCTGGTTCCTAAATTATGACGAAAGTGTCACTCAAAACAAAAATGCTATAAACTTAGATGTCCTGTAGATAAATGTGCTTGTGACAACAGTCATGCAACAATTGACTCTTGTTAAATAAGCTTGAGATTCTATTACTTTGTTAGGAATCTCTGACTACCACATTGCAAGAATGATTTGTGTGATAGCATTCCAACTGCCATGCCTCATGACCTACATTAGACCACACATGGCTTTAAAAACTTTTTTTTTTTTTTTTTAGGTTTATCGAGACAGGGTTTCTCTGTATAGCCCTGGCTGTCCTGGAACTCACTCTGTAGACCAGGCTGGCCTCGAACTCAGGAATCCTCCTGCCTCTGCCTCCCAAGTGCTGGGATTAAAGGCATGCGCTACCATGCCTGGCTAAAAACTATTTTTTATTACTTTATGTGTATGAGTGTTTTGCCTGGATGTGTGTATACCATAATCTGGTACCTACTGAGGTCAGAAGAGGGCACTAGATTTTTTTGATTTTGGAGTTACAGACATCCGTGAGCTACCATGTATGTACTGGGACTCGAATCCAGGCCCTCTGAAGGTACCAACAAGTACTCTTAACTGCGGAACCATATATCTGGTCCCCATATATTTTGATATATGCTATACTTCTAACATTTGTCTCAATTGATCAAAATATTTCACTAAAAAATTAATTTTTGATACTTACTATGGTATTTAGCAAAATCTAAAATATTGACTAGTATACGGTTCACCAAAAAAATAAAGAGTGGTCTTTCTAAAATAGCATCTATTTGTTATCCTTAAAATCTGAATTTCACAGACAACTGCTGACTTTAGAGAGTAAGTTTAAATTAATGGGAACATTCTTAGTGCTGCATTGTCTCTGACGAATTGTTTCAAAGTCAATTAAAACTAACTGAAAACTAATTTTCCGTTTTGAGCCCTCTGATGACATCAATCCATTCTTTGACCTCATAGAGTATCATGTCATTTGAGTGTAGCACGTGATGTCCCGCTATGCGTGTTGTCACTGTTAGACATAATCTCCTTGACAGGGGACCGTCTATTCCCCTGTAAAATGCTGATGGTGGAGCTGCTGGCTGCTCTCTTTCCTTCCTTGATACTAATTTCTTAACGTTTCCTTATGTAAGTCAGTTTAGATCGAAAATAAACCAGCAGGATTGAAGCCTAGTTGGGATGTCTTTAGGTGGAACAAGCTTAGTAAAGTGAGTTACAGAGATAGTCGCCTCAGTTGCAGCACGGGACATCTTACTTTCAGAATGACCCCAGGGCTCAGGATTGACATGCGATGACCTTCAAGTGTATTTCAACAAGGTTGTCTGTTATCCCCATTCATCCCATAGTAACTTACGATGGGCTTCCAGCAAATGGTCCAGAGCAAGGTGTCTATACTTATAAAACTGGTCTAGAAAGAGTGTTTACTTTGATGTTTGATGCTTAATAGTGAGGAAAGCTGTTTTTCTGAATATGAATAGGATATATGTTTAGGGGTTAACAGACTTGTTTATGAGGAGAACTGTTATTAGGTACTAAGTAAGTGTTTGTAAAACAAAACCAAACAAAACATATGGCCAGACTTTCTCTTTCTGTGACTAGTCTAGCAAAATTGGGTATTTTTCTATGCTGTCATTTCTACTTCTCTCTATTGTTGTTTCTATTTATCTTCAAACTGTCATAATTGTTCCTTACTCACTAGGACATCTCAAAGAACCAGTGTATGGCAGCCTGTGATTGGTACATATCCATCTCTCACCTTTTCTGTATTCTTTTAGGCTTACTCTTTCTTTTTTTGGGGGGGGGGTGATAGCGGGAAACATTCTCAGTTTCCTGATGTATAAACAGTGCTTTACCTTAGAGGGGTGCTGGAGGACTAAAGGAGATACTGTGTTAATAAATTAAAGAGTTACCTAGTTTTCTGGATATAAGTGAGAAACCTGGCTCCCCACTAGCATTCATGATTCAAAGGGAAAAAATCAACACACACACACAGAGAAATCTATCTGCATGCCCGCGTTGTTTGCATTGCGACTCAGAATGGTTAAGATACAGAATCAGCCCAGGATACCTACGGAAGGCACTGTAGACTGTGTCACCAGAGGGAACGGCCATGGGATTGGCTGAAGGGGAGCATGCTCAAACTCTAGAAATCTCAGAATTTCTAGATCTGCAGTAGAGCTAACTCCCTCCATATTTACATGCCCGCTTTGGGGCATGTAACCAAGACCCCCAACTAGGAGATCAGGAGCAGTTGTCAGGTACCCCCTCTCCACCCCTCACCTGGACCACCTCTCTATGCTAATAAGGCATCCCAGTAGACTTAGCCTTCAGGCAATTTATCTTCCTTACCTGGATATTCCCGTGCCCTTCTCCCCCAAATCTATATAACCCTAGCTTCACCCTAAATAAAGTGTATGAATTCAAACCCACCCCCAATAAAGACATAGTAGCAAGCTAAGATAGCCGTGGAGAATCATTCATTAGGGACCTTTGCAGGGCTGAAGAAGCTCCTCCTTCCCCGCACTTGCTCCCAACCAGAATCGGACCTTGGACCCCAGTTTGGGACTTCACACTGTCCTCTCTGGACTGGTAAACTGGCCATGCTCAGACACCCTGAGAGGAGACCCTGAAACACAGCGTTGGTTGCAGACTCCGCTTCCCCCTTCCAGGCCAGCATACAATGTCGCTCTGATCCTCCTGAAGGAACTGTGGGCTTCGGACCCCACCTGGAACCACTCCGTCTTGTCTTTCCCCAGCTGGTATGTCAGTGGTGTCTAGATACTGCCAGACGGGAGGCAGAACTCGGCACCACAGATCCCCAAACAGATAAGTGGATAAGGAAATAAATTATGCATGCATAAATTGAAATATTTTTCGGCTGTAAAGAACTATGAAGTCCTGTAAGAATGGCTGGAACTGGAAGGTCACATAGTAAGTGAAACGAGATAGACGCAGAAGAACACATATCCTATGCTTCCTCTCATCATATGGATATAGAAAAACGCAACAGTGGCCATCAAGCAAAACACACTGCCTTGAAAGCACTGGAGTGATTCCAAGGGGGTGTAGACGTGGGCAGGAAGGGTGAGGGTAAACCAAGGATGGATAGGTGTGGTCAATTCCAAGTGCGTGCCTGGGAATATCAAAGTGAATCCTACTAATTTGCACAACTAATGCGGTAATAATAAAAATTATTTTAAAAGTTACTTGAAAAGAACACAGTCCCGTGAATCACCGAATTAGAGTCTTTGCACCAGGCACTAGTGGCATGGTGGACTCACTGGTATGGGAATACATTAAAGAACAAAGATTATCTCTGCCTTGTAAAAAATAGGAGATTCCCAGTGGTTGGATCTTCTGTGTGCATCCAGCACAGTTACAAGGTCGCTGAGAAGGTTAGAGTGCTCAGGTAGTGTGTGGCCAGTGGGAACAGGAGGAGGGCATTTAGACAATGTTTTATAGAGGACACACTTGGACACATCCAGGAAGTCGTGTAGGTTCCTGTCTCTATCCTGCTCCTTGAGTGTCTGCTAGGTATGAGTAAGCAGAATAATGGTTTGTTCCTGAGACAGGCAAACGCAAGATAGAACTGATAAGGAAGATTCTGGACAATGGCGAAAACGGTTTTCCTAGGGCCAGAGCAGTGGCTCAGAGAGTAAGAGAACTGGCTGCTGCTGCAGCAGACCAGAGGTCTTCCAGCACCCCCTTTGTGGCCCACACTGTTCTGGGAATCCAATACCCTCTTCTGACTTCTGCAGGCACCAGTCACACATACATGCACATAAATATGTGCAGGCAAAATACGCATATACATAAAATAGAGCTAAAAGCATTTCAAAGTGTTTTTGCAAGGTTTCCCCCAGATTAACAACTGGGAAAACACCCAGGGTTACCGTTCCTGTGTGGTCCCCTTTCCCTAATCCTCACTCCACAGATCTGAGAAGTCAGCACCGTTTGCATCTCAGGGAGGAAAAATAGCCAACTGAAGGTCTGCTCAACTGTCTTGCTAGTAGGAATAACTGTTCTCTGTCTAATCTATTCCAATAGTAGTGGGCTAGTAAAAAAATGGCGGAAATACTCTCATGAGCAGGATACACAGGCTGGGCTCTGTGTGGAGATCTGCGAAGAAACCAAGCTAAGAGAGAGATGAGTCAAATATGAAAGCCTTCAGAGTCCACTCATTTTTGTGCTAATAATAATAATAATGATACACTTTCTTTGATATAAAACAATGTACAGTTGCTAAAATCATACAGTTAGTATATTGATACAGAAAATACTCTCTGTGAAATGCAAATAAACATGTACAAAGGGAATAATTACATGCATTTGATAGTCTGCCTATTTTATTTTATTGTCTTATTGCTGAGAGAGGGTCTCATGGAGCTCAGGTTGGAGTCAAGCTTGCTGCGTAGCTAAAGAAACTTCCGATTTTCCTGCCTTCACCTGTATGTGATATTATAGGCACACACCACCACACCTTGGTTTGCCTGGTGCAGGGGGATTTGTTGATGACTTACATCTTTAGCCCTCACATTTTATTTTTGATTTTTAAAAAATAGATCTGAGAATGGGTTTGCAACCCCACAGGAAGAACAGCAATATCAACTAACCAGACCCTCCACAGCTCCCAGGGACTGACGACCAACACACGGAGGGATGCGTGGCTCCAGCCTCATATGTAGCAGAGGATGGCCTTGTCGGGCATCAATGGGAGGAGAGGCCCTTGTTCTTGTGAAGGCTCAATGCCCCAGTATAAGGGAATGTCAGGATAGGGAAGCGGGAGTGGGTAGGTGGGTGGGTAGGAAGCATCCTCATAGAAGCAGGGAAGGGGTATGGGATGGGGGTTTGCGGAGGGGAAACTGGGAAGGGAGAATAACCTTTGAAATGTAAATAAATAAAATAACCGATAAAAACGCAAAAAATAGAGCTGAACCATCGTAGTAGTATTCTTAAGGTTTTATATAGTTCATCTTCAAATCATTAACTAATGTAGATTGCACCATTCCTCCAACAAATACAGCCCCATGGTTTGGCAGTGCAGGAAATGAATACTTGTAGCTTGGCCCTTATTATCCTCTAGACAGCTGTGAAACTAAATAAAGTAAGAGGCGAGATCTATAGTTTCAAATTTCACCTCTTTTCCTATGTGCAGAATTGTCTGGGTTTAGTGAGAACGTTTTTTTCTTATGCAATCTTGGACTAAATGCAAAGAAATATTAGAATTAAAGGGAGAGCAAAAGATGCATTTCAGCAGTTGGAGTGACACCATAGAGTTAGTATCTAAAATGAAGCATACTGTGTTTACAGTGACCTTTGGGATTGCTGCCTCCGAGAGACATTGGCACAGGCAATGTAGAGACGAAGGAAGACAATGCAGCGGTGCAACTCTGTGGGCAGTAACGCCGGTGCTGGCTCTGCTGGTCTGTACATGTCTAGGCTCTTCCACCCAGCTCAGGTATGCTTGTAATCGCTGGGGATTCTGGGATCGATTTCCTATGCTTTGCACAGCCAAAAGCCAGAGTATTCCTGTTTCATTCCCAGTTTCACCGCAAATGTAAACTTTTGCCAAATACCCCTTACAAGGACCCAGCATTTCTCCTTTGCAGACTCTCTTATAAGGTGTTATTTATGTGAAAGTCTTGGGATTGGATAGCATGACTTTCTTTAACCAACTGGCAGCAATAATGTCCTAGACTTTCTTGTGAGACACTGTCTGTATGAGAGCCATGGTCTTCTCAGGAAGAGTTAGAAGTACGTCTATTCTTAACAATCTAACACGACTCCTGGGGAAAACAATTCCTGTGTAATATGCCACTCACAGTGTTGCCATTATGTTACCCTTCTCTTGAATGACCAGGAAAGCAAATCCAGGAAGGTAGAGTATGTGGGAGATGAGTGCTAGTTTTTCCAAACAGGCAGTTATAAGGTACCCTTTGCCAGCGGGAACACACAGCCCCGAGAGCTCTTCCAGTGGATGCCGAGACCAAGGTGAAGTGAGCTATTTTATCAAAGGCTGAAGTTTAACAGCAAAGCACTAACCTTACAGGAAAGGGGACGGCTGTCAGCTTTGCTCATTTGTAGAACTAGTGTCTTGTTTTTAAATACTTCTCACGAGTTTTTGTTTGTTTGTTTGTTTGTTTGTTTCCTTTCCTCCCTCTCTCCTCCCTCCCTCCTTTCCTCCTTCCCTCCTCCTTCCCTCTCTCCCTTTCTTCTTTCTTTTCTTTTTTGAAACAAAGTCTCTCTAAGTAGCTGTCCTGGAACTTACTATGTAGTCCAGGATGGCCTTGAACTCCCAGAGATCTGCCTGCTTCTGCCTCAGAAAATTAGGATTAAAGGTATACACCACCATATTGTGTTGTTCACGCTATAGTGAAAGCAACAGTGGAGATAGCCCAGAGATGCCATTGTCTTCTGTTGCTTCCCCTGTATCCTTTTCTCAAAAAATGACTCTTGATAAGTTGTAACTCTGATTTTAGGGTCAATGGTAGTTTATTCTTCTTTTTTTAAATTTTTTTTCTTTTCCCTTCCTAGGTAATGTTTGAAGTTTAAACATTTTCCTGAAGCTCTGCTCAAAGGAAAGTTCACAGTAAACAGTGTCTAGATCCTTTTTATTGTAATTATGAGTAATACACTTTGACTCAAATAAGAGGTTAAAGCATCCTTCTAGGTCTTTGAATGAATTCATTAAATACCTAGTAAAAGTTTGCATTATTTACTAGGGACGGCAGATTTGGGGACAGTAGATACAATCAGCCTGAGGCCCTGGCAAGTCCTCTAGGCACAGTTCAGGGCCTGTCAGTGGGGTGGCTGGCATCTGCTGAAAGCCTGAGGCACACATGTGAGAGGTAAGAAAGGTCTATCTCAGGCTAATCACTCTCTGTTTTCCTTTGTATTCTCTAAACGTTTGTCTCCTCTCTACCCTAGGAATCCTTTATTCAGGGAACAAGTCTTATTTCATATCTACTTTTGGGATTTCAAGCCCTACAATTCACACCCCCAGCTCCACATCTCGTCAATTAAGATATCTGATTCAGAGGTCATAAGCCACTGTAAGTACCACAGCGACCTGACCTTTGAGCTTTACTAATGAAGCTATAAAATTCTGTGCTAGGGGAAACATGGTGAACAACTCACTTGACACAGAAACCCTGTGGTTTTGTGTTGAGCATTAACTGTAGAGAATTGAGGAGACATTGAGGAGATTGAGGAGAGGAATAGGTAGAGATACATCAGAAGGCAATGGCACAAAAGCAAGATGACACTCTGGAGACGTCTGGAAGGCAGATACAGGATTTGCTTGTGGGTGGCATGTGGGGCTGGGCAAAGGAGATGACCAGTGCTTAACTAGGGATATGGGTGGGTGCTGGGCTGTGCTCTGGTGAGATATGGCCAACTGGTTTTATTAAAGATCTGACATTGTACTACTGTTAGGGTAGTCAGGACAGCAAGGGGTTTCCTTACACTGTGTTTAATAGAGAACCTACTAATGTGCCCCAGTTTGCGCATAGTGTGCCTTCTGGGACACCAAAGTGAGGAAGGAATCCAGAGGGAGCTCATGGGGCTGGTAGTAATGCCTCTGCCACCTGTCACTCACAGCCTAGCCTGGCAGAGGTGAGAGAGGCCCATCCAGCAGAGGGTGATGACTGCATATCTAATGAAAAAGGAGTAGGTGAAAAACTTCATTCCCAAATTAAGGTTTGGGATATGGGAAACTAAAACTATTACATTGGGTATTGTCTTAACCGAAATCATAAGTTTAAGATGTATCCGATTATACGATTCCCCACTGTGCTTGTATACTTTAAAAGCACAGTCAAACTGAAGGACAGTGATTATTATCTCAATAACAAAACACATTCTAATTTTTAGGACTGTCAAATATTAAAAAATACCTCTCTTAAAACCAATAATAAATACCATGCTCGCCCCCTGCCAATAAAACTCTCTAAACAACAATGGAAATAGAAGCCAAACAAAACTAGCCATCACATTTCAACACTCTTTGGGGACAGACTCTAGTATTTATATAGGAGTATTCAAAATAATGAATATATAATAAAATACATGGCAAATATAATTTAATTGGTATTTTATTGAAATGTGTTAGTCACTTTATCTAACCCATCAGACCTTAAGAAGAGCACATGTCACTAACACAGAAAGGGACAAAGATTTCAGGTGAGCATGGGTCTAGGACAGAAGAGAAAACCAAATCCAAGACTGTTGGAATTTAAAAAAATGTGGATTTCAGGGGAGAAAAAGAAACAAACAGTCAAAGGAATGAAAGGAGTTGTTTTTGATAAAATGTGAAATGGACAAACTAGCTAAGAAAACATAAGAAACAACTAAAAAGTCACAGTTAGAAATGGAAAAGGGGGGGCTGGGGTGATGGTTTAGGTGGTCAAGTACTTGCTACACATATCATGAGGATCTGAGTTCAGATCCCCAAAGCTGTGTAAAAAGTCAGGTATAGTTTCATGCACCTGCAGTCCAAGGGCTGGAGAGGCAGAGACAGCAGGATCCTGAAGCTTGTTAGCCATCCAGTCCTGCCAATTGGTGAACTCTAGGGTCAGTGAGAGACACTGTCTCAAATAATGATATAGAGAGTCATTGAGGAAACTACCTATGGCCTCCATAGGCACACACACACACACACACACACACACACACACACACACACACACACACTGGCATACCCACCCCCACAAAAACATGTGATCGGATTATTTCCCCTCTTTGGGAACAGAACCCATGATTTCACATCTTCTTCAGAGTGGAACCCAAAATCCATCTGTATACTGTAAGATCTCAGATGATCTTAGCTCCCACTTCCTCTTTGTGTCCATCTTTGTTCTCTCATCCACTGACTGGCCCTGTCTCGTCACTGACTTCTCAGCGTCTAACACAGGGATTCCAGTCTAGGTGCCACTAGCATGCACTTTATCTTAAAAGAGAGACCCAGTGCTTTGCTGGATGTTTGGTGGCATACCTCATCTCCTTTCAGCAGACTCCTGAGCTGTGACAGTCACTAATGTCTCCAAATGTTCCCTGCACCCATTTAGAAGAGTGGCTCTACCATAGCAAGCAACCCTTTCCCTCTTGATGCATCTGTTCTTCCGGCTCACAATACTTTCTCACTCAGACTCCATGACTCCCTTGGTCCTCTGAAGCAAGAAGCAGTTTAGCCACTTTTTTTTTTTTTGCCACATTCTTTACCTATGACCCCACAAAGTATTTTTCTGTTCTACTTCCTCTGGCCTATTACAGCCACTGACTGTAGCTGGTGTTTCCTTCAATGAGTGGGAAATTGTGGTATTGTTTCCTTCACCCCAGAGAGGTAGACCAGTTATCTGCTTGGAGTTTCTGGCTTGCCTGGCAGGTCTGTCTCTCACAACAAAGGGTTTTGGTTTTAGTGCTGTCTCTACCATGTAAATTTGTTTCAATCTGAAGGTCATCAGTTTATTTAATAACTTGTTTTTGCTTTTCAGTTAGGTCTTCTTATTTAACCCATATCAACAAAGAAGTAGGTATCCAAGGCTCTGGGCACCTGCTACTTGTGAAATAAATAGAAAAGGAGTATGAGCTTGCCTGAAAGCTCCATGTCTAATGCTTTGAGAAACAAATGGAATTCAAAAGAGTGTTCATTCTTCTTCACTGTAACAAAATAACTCAGAGAAGTAAGTGAAACAGACAAAAGATTAATTTGGGTTCGAGGTATTGATAGAGTTCAGATGGTTCCGAAGCTAGGCCTTAGGATGGGCAGAGCAACATGGCAGAGAGCACGTGGCAAGACTGCTCACCAGCCCCATAAAGGTGTTATTTTGATGCACATCCATCTTACTCTTTTGCCTCGTTTTTCATTTTTCTTGAAACAGCTGCCAAGAGGTATTATTTATTGGAAGTCTCCATACTTACCACTCTCTGATAGATTCTTGATTTATTTGTTTACCTATGTTTCTTCTTAGCAGAACACAAGCTCCAGGGCAGAAATGAATTTTTTTCTCTGTTTTATCCCTAGCACCTAGGATTAGTACAACTCAGTCTCTTAATCAATACCTGCTAAACGGGGACATTGGTTACTATGCCAGGGTGATGATGGTGAGGGCCTCGTGGGAGAGTGAAGTCACCCCGCACCATCTCTTTGTGAGTTGTGGAATGTTAGTCTCTTAGCTTGGTCTTTTTTAAATTTCTTATTTACATACATGGATGTTTTGCCTTTGTGTATGTATATGCATGGTATGTGAACCAGGTACCTACAGAATCCAGAAGAGGCTGTCAGAGTCTCTGGAACTGGAGTTTTAAGCTGCTATGTGGGTACTAGGAGGACAACTGGAAGAGAGGCCAGTGCTCTAAACCATTGGGCCACCTCTTCAGTCTACACTGCCCATTCTCAAGAGCACTAGAACAGTATACAGTTAACTCACCTCCACCATCCGTGTTACTATCACCTGGTTTGTTTCTGGGTCCTTAAAGCAGAATGTATTTGTTTCCAATGAGCTTTGGAAAACTTTGTCTCAGTCACATTCCCCTGGAACAGTAAGCCAGTGGACTGAGCTCTGGTGGAAGTGAATGAGAAATTGTTTGTCAGGGTTTCGCCCAGAGCCTGGAACCTGAGGGCCGAGTCATTACTTTTCCTGCTAGTTTTAAGCTAAATCCTGTACATTGATGAATAACTAACATGGAGAACTGAGGTGCGGTGTTTACCACAATGAAGCTGAGAGATTTTGGCTTTGCTTGCGTTAGAGCCAGTGAATAGCTAGAGCGTTTATAACTTTGCCTCCAGCTTCCTTTCCTTTCCTTTCCTTTCCTTTCCTTTCCTTTCCTTTCCTCTCCTCTCCTCTCCTCTCCTCTCCTCTCCTNGCGACATCCCAGGCGCTTGCCTGCCATTATCTTTTTGTGTTCTTTTCAAACTCTTTGTCAGGCTCAGATTCTCCTTTGCCCTCTGGATTTAGGCATGCATAAATTTAGGTTTATGTATTTGTGTTCTTGGTGCTTTTATGTCTTTAGTTGTCTTCCTGTATGGCCAAACTTTGGTGATGTTAAGGTTTTAATTAATGATCATTAAGGTAGCTCAATAGGTAAAGCCTCTTGCTGCTGAACCCAGTGACCTAAGCTTGACCATCAGAACCAATATGGTGGAAGAAGATAACAGACTCCCACACAAGCTATGGCATGTTCCAGTACTAGCACACACAGAGAGAAATAAATAAATGTAAACAAAAGTTAACAACATTTCCTTTTGTTGTTGTTGTTTGTCCTTTTTTTCTTTTGAAACAGAGTCTCACTACGTAGCTCTGGAACTCAGTATGTGGGCCAGACTGACCTTGAACTCAGAGATCCTCCTGCCTTTGGCTCCTGAGCGCTGAGATTACAGACATGGCCCACTATGCCCAGCTCCTTCTGCTGCTCTTTGTAGTAACATTCCACTTGGATCCGAGATATTCTGATATCTCTACCTTCAGTGGTCACAATGCCATCTTTTATTACTGAAAATCCACAACTAACTCAGTTAATACTTTTTAAATGTCTATCACCTATTTTGTATGTTTATTTTTTGTATCATTTATCGAAAATACCATGTAACTTTCATTTCTTTGCTTTTGAAAAGCAATAGCAACTATCTTACAGTAGGCAACTCTTATTATGGTAAGCAACTCTTTTATTGTTTGAATTTTATGTTAAAATCATATCTTACTAATTCTTCAGAATTTTACATAATGTATTTTGATCCTGTCCATCCTTCCCCCAACTTCTCTTACATTCACTCTCACCTCCCTATCTCTCTCTGCATTTTAGAACTCATCAAGTTCAATTTCTCCTGCTCCAGTACTGCATGCTGTCATAAGTGCTGTGAGTTTGTAATTGCCTGCTGTGTCTGGACACATTGCTTCCTGTGCCATTTTCCACCCCTGACTCTCACAGTCTTTCTGCCCTCTCTTCCTTGATGATTCCTGAACCATGTAAGGAAGATGTGTGATACAGATGTTCCATTAGGGCAGAGCATTCCACTTATTCACAAGATTCCACTTATGCACAAGACCTAAGCAAGCACAGGCTAGACAAAGTATCAGCATGGAGCGGGTATGTGAGCAAGAAGTCTATGCCCTGTCTGAGGAGCTAACACCTTTCGATAGCTGCTGGAGAAGGAAGAGTCAGTTTTCTTTAAGGGTGTGACCTCTGGGAGGTCGACCACATCTCCTCAATGTCACTGTTCCCCCGGAGTACTTGAGCATCAGAAATTGAACTTGATGAGTTCTAAAAATGCAGAGAGAGAGATAGGGAGGTGGGAGTGAATGTAAGAGAAGTTGGGAGAAGGATGAACAAGGTAAAAATACATTATGTAAAATTCTGAAGAATTATCTAGGAGCCTGAAATGGTATTTCCATCATGGAGTCAGTTGTGTTAAGGTCTCGGGGTCTACTAAATTCTTCAGATTATCTGAAGTAAGATATGACTTTAACATAAAGTTCAAACAATAAAAGAGTTGCCTACCGTAATAAGAGTTGCCTACTGTAAGATAGCTGCTATTGCTTTTAAAAAGCAAGGAAGTGAAAGTTACATGGTATTTTCGCTTATTCTCTGTACCTTAATGAGTTGTGGATCTCTGTGTTCATTGCCTTCTATTGAAAAAAGTTTCACTGGGACTGAGAGATGTGCCAATCCGTGTGTACAGCAGTAAGTCATTAGGAATCATTTTAATGGTGTGACCATTTAACAGAACAATAGTAGAAGGTTCTCCCTTAAAGATACTGACCTATCTAGCTACAGGTTCTTGGCCCCAGGAATGGAAATGTTGTAGGGCATTCACCAGATAAGATGTGTTAGACATGATTTAAGATAATAGGAAATCTTTCTTAGCTTGCCTGTGACTACATTGAGTGTCTGGGGTTCCAGTATAGCCCAAGCTTTTCTCGGGATGAGCTTTAAGCATAAATTCTATGTCCCGGATGGACATACTTCAGTTAATAAGAATAGTTAGCCAGAAGTGGAACTTCAGAAGCCAAGAAGCAATGCTAGTACATTCAGAGATTTTCTCAGAACTCTGTGGGCTTTGATGGATTAGGTCTTTGTTTTAGTTTTGGCAGGCGGTGCTGTCTAGGAGCCTGAAATGGTATTTCAGGAGTCAGTTGTGTTAAGGTCTCGGGGTCTACTAAAGTCTGGGGCCCTATTACAGTATCAGGTTCTAATGACCTGTTACCCAGTTCACTTCCAGTTCTGGGACTCATATTATGATGGTAAATTTCCATTACCAACTTGACTGAACTTAGAATTGCTGTGGAAGCATACATATCAGGCGTTTATTAGGGTGTCTACAGACAGGTAGAACCGAGGAAAGAAGACCCGCCCTTTATGGGGATGGCATCATCTTCATGGGTGATATAAACACCAGCACTCTCTCCTTCCTAACTAGGATGCTATCTGACCAAGTGCTTCAAGATCCCCAATCATGGCTTCTCCTCCATGAAGGACTGTACCTTTGAACTGTGAGCCAAAATGAACTCTTCCTTCCTCAAGTTGCCTTTGTTAGGTATTGTGTTACAGTAACACTAAAAGTAACTTACGGATACCAAAGGGCTCCATCAAGATGTAAGCAATAATTATCAGTAAGATGTGCTGTATTGTAGCTTAGAACTGCCTCCCTTAATTCAATATAGTAAAGAAGCAGGAAAATTAGAATAATGTTTTTTATGCATTGTCACCAATGTAGAATTTCCGAAACATTATTTTATCTTTTAAAATTACTTTATATATATATTTTTCTGAAAAATGTTAAAGTTGTACATTTAGTTCATCAGTGTTACAGAACAGATGTGCCCCAAGCCCAATTTGCAAAGCTATTGCTATGTTTCAGTTAATTAAATTGAAATTACTTCTTGCCAGAAAAGGCAAGAAAACTTAAATATATTAACATGCATTTAAAGATACTGTATGAACCACTGAAAAAATAAATTATAGTATATACTGTATAGAATCCTATCAAACCCCATTTAAAGAGGGGAGGATATTTTAGACTTCCAATAGCACAAAGCCAGACTGGCCTCTGACGGAGGAAGGAGAAAGGTGTATTAGCCACTTTCACCTGGGAAAATGAGCACAGTGGTCATTTTTCTAAATCTGGTAATAAACAAGGTTCAGTCTTCTACTTTATCACTTGTGTTATAGTTTATGGTTTTGAAAATGAACCTCAGCCGGGCAGTGGTGGCACACACCACTAATCCCATCACACAGGAGGCAGAAGCAGGTGGATCTCTGTCAGTTCAAGGCCAACTTGGTCTACAAAGAAAGGACAGCAAAGGTGGTTACACAGAGAAACTCTATCTCTAAAAAGTAAAGAAAGAAAGAAAGAAAGAAAGAAAGGAAGGAAGAAAGAAAGAGGGAAGAAAAGGAAAAAAGAAAGAAAAAAAGAAAGGAAGAAAGAAGAAAGAGAGAAAGGAAGGAAGAAGGAAAAAGGAAAACAAAAGCTCGTTGGATTTTGTTTGTGTGTTTTAGGAAAAAGTAAAATGATCTTCAAACATGCTATTAATTTTGCTCATAAAAAGAAACGATCTTTTTTGGATGGGGATAGCGACCGGACAAAGTATAACTACTAGCATCTCCCAGATTAGATGGTGAATCCACTAGGATTTGCCACCAAAGGATTTAGATTTAATATGGCTTACACAATTAACATTCTAGTTGTTTTGCCCAGAGATTGAATTACCATAGTTTCTGAAAAAAAAAAAAAGAAGAAATGATGATTGCCGTTCTATAGAGCTATAGAAGAAGACATAGATTACACAGAATAAGAAGAGATTGTCCAAACAATACACACATAAGAACTTACTCTCTTCTAGGCATTAGGGATGATGCTTAAACATGGTCATGATTAGTACAATTCCAATGCCACAGGTGCTAGTTATTTGTTTTTCAAGTTCATCAGTGGAAAGTTTGTAGGCAGAGTTCCTCTAGTGACAGTCACAGTGACATGGGCAAGAAGGTAGGTTATCTCTTTTAAAGCAATATATTGGGAATGCTAGGAGAATTTCAACCTCCATAGTTCAAAATATTTTTATTTTATATTCAAGTGCTTATATTTTTTTTCTTCTCTTGAAAGAACAAAATATTGCCCCTCGCAATAACATGGAAGAGAAAAACTGGCTGACCCAATAGGCTGTTGGAATGGGCTCCCAAGTGAAGTTGTGAAATCCTGTTCTCTGCCTATCTCATCTGTCTGGTATGTTAGGACAGAGATTCGAGGAAGACGCAGGAGAATCAAGATAACCTCTCAGACTCCATCCAGTCCTCAAACTGTCTCTGTCTGCAGTAGAAAGCCCACTGTTGAGCAACAGAGAAACAAGAGCATCTCTTATCTCGGAGACATTTTACAAGAAAAGAATTTATAATGCTTGGAAATTTTATTAGGAACGGATAAATAAAAGACCTGTGCTTCATTATATTACTACTCTTATTTGTAATTCCCTAATTTAAAACGATGCCTGTTTGTTATGATGGGTGCACTTCTGTTATATGCATGTAGAAGCTTACCAGCATCATGCACTCAGAGCACTCTACTGTCCTGTTCATTCTTGCTAGACAGGCACAAACCTGTATCTTTGTATTCTGAAAGACAATAGAGTCCTGGACCTAGGGTGAGGCTAACTCCTGGAATTAGCTCTTGAAATTTCCATGGATTAGACTGGTCTGAGAGTGCTTGCCTGGAGTCTGCTCTTGTAATACCCTCTACTCCTCCTTACAAAATGTACTTTACTCAGCTTTGAGTCATTGCCATCATTAATCCCTTAATCTTCAATGTTGACTTTGCTCGTAAACCTAAGAAAAACCATGTTTCTCTTGGGCTTTCTCTCTGAAGAAGACCTGAGTCTCTCTCTCCCAACAGCCATCAATTTTCAACAGTACCTCAATTGTGGGTAGGAGTCCTGACCATCTTCCTCCTCATCTTAATCATAATTATTAAATTTTATTAAATGATTATATTCCCACCTATAACCTTATCAGTCTTCTCTACCTTCAAGAAGATGTGCATAACTGTTTTAATATCACATGTTTGCGTGTGAACTCTCTAAAGCTAGTGCCTTATACATGGGGAATATATTCTCATGGCTTAAGTACATCTTCTCAGAGAGATTTAATAGCGATAGTATGTATTGTGCCCTTATGAGGCTATAAGAACACTGCTCCTGTACGCTTTTCCATGACCACCTAGTAAGAGTGGCTTTGGAATGTTTTCTGTTTTAAGTTAGGGACAGTTTATTTATAGAAACTACTAGTATTCATCAATGTTTATAAGTGAGACAATTACAGGTCTACTGCATTTTAATGTCTCAAAGAAACTTACAAACAATTGCTAAGTGAGCTGGTCATTTGTCTATTCTTGGATCTATTTCCTGGTCTGACCTCCACCCATTCTAACTTGGAGTTCACTGTTTAGGTTTGAAACAGGTGATTTGGGGAGGTGGAGAACAAAATCCTGGGTATAACCTTGTTGTTTGTTTAGATTGGAGAGAGAACTCCCCCCCCCCTCCCGGCAGTGGGCATGTCTCATTGAAGTCCTGCTTTATAAGGATAAGCTTTATAAGGATAAGCCTCCATTAACTGCCCCAGCTTCCTTTGGGCGGCTGAGGCATGAACTGCCTCTTGCTACTGCACAGCTTGGCTTTTATGTTTGGCGTTGCCCCTTCTGGTCCCCTGGTTTTACAGGAGCTGTGGCTTACTTCTGTTGGGAGTCTCTACCTTTGCCTCACGGACTCAGCTTTGGTTGCTCTGTTATAAATACATCTGCCAAGTATGTGAGGGTTTGTGTTGGGTTGCCTCCGTGAATACTGCTGTTTACATCAGGCTATTTAGGAATTTAGCAGTTTAGATAGGTGGGCTGAAACCTTTGCACGCTTATTTATTTGTAGCAGGTACTCAGTAGACAATGCGGAAACTTCAGAAGCTTTTCTCTGGCTACACTGACTGATGCTTTATTTCTTAGTTTTTAGGTGCTTTAGACAAAATTTATGAGGCTGTGTCTCTTCCCTTATCAAAACTTTGTTCATAATCTATGTACCTGAAAATGTGCATAACTATACTTTTTAGTTGATGGGTAAAAAAAGACAGAGGGATACAGAGACAGATACAGAGACTCTGCACTGCCCTCGTAGTTCAGACATTGTATTGCAGAAGGGTTTTCTTTAATGCTAATGGAGAAAGGGGGGAGCTCTTACCAAAAAGACATGAGAGTTTTCCTTATTTTTATAAGTCATGGCTATGGTTTTTCTCTCCCTGATTTTCTCTTTTATAAAGAGACCTATTAAAATATTGTTTTACATTATCGATGTTATCAATTAAGAATTGTTCAGGATGCTCTATCTGTCTCTGTCTGTCTTTCACTCTCTCTCTGTGTGTATGTGTGTATGAATGTGTAAATCATAAACAAACAAAGTTCCAGAAGTAATGGCCAAAAACACCGGGTTCCTTTTTACTGTCCCTTGCTTTATATAGTACCAGGGACAGGACTGCCTGTGTTCTCCACTGTAGACAATGATGTGATGGCTTCCAATTCCCTTAAGCCCCTTTGAGAGGCACAGTCAGATCACTTGGCAGTGACGACTCAGCCTGAGGAGGACTAATTAATTTCCCTCATTTAATACTGCTATTTCTGAATAGAAGCGACACTGCTGGGAGATACAAGGTCAGAGGATCATGCATACTTGCAAGATGTTCAACGTCTATCTATAGCAGAGGCACGCAATATTTTTTTATTAAAGAGAAAGCCACAATTACAACATTGCTCTCCTAAGTTTTAGTGATGGATGTTTCCAGCCACTATCTTTGTGGCCCTCACATAAATTTATGGTTTTGAGATGAATGTTTTGAAAAGAAAACAAAGTTCTACTAACTCTGGCAGAGTCTCCATGTTTTTTTGGACATGTTCTGTAAACATTCTTATGAAGATTATTTTTAAGAAATACAGTTATTAAATTACCATTTTCATTGCCAAAATAGATGAGTCTAGTGTTACTATCTAGCCTTTAGTTTTGGCTAGTCTTTTTCTTTTTCTTTTTTCTTTGAGGAACTGTAATGGTTTGAATGAGAAATGTCCTCCACCTGGAGTCTTATGCATTTGAATGACCAATCCCTAGTTGGTGGGGCTGTTTAAGGATGTGGCCTTGTTGGTACTTGTCTTAGTCAGGGTTTCTATTCCTGCACAAACATCATGACCAAGAAGCAAGTTGGGGAGGAAAGGGTTTATTCGGTTTACACTTCCACACTGCTGTTCATCACCAAGGAAGTCAGGACTGGAACTCAAGCAGGTCAGGAAGCAGGAGCTGATGCAGAACCCATGGAGGGATGTTCTTTACTGGCTTGCCTCCCCTGGCTTGCTCAGCCTGCTCTCTTATAGAACCCAAGACTGCCAGCCCAGAGATGGTCCTACCCACAAGGGACCTTTCCTTCTTGATCACTAATTGAGAAAATACCTCACAGCTCATGGATCTCATGGAGGCACTTCCCCAACTGAAGCTCCTTTCTCTGTGATAACCCCAGCCTGTGTCAGGTTGACACATAAAACCAGCCAGTACAGTACTGGATGTAGACTTTGGCTGAGTAAAGACTCAAATATTCAAATATTGAATTTATACTTAGCTTTCTTGTCACAGCTTGGGTTTAAGATGTGAGCTCCCAGCTTAATGCTCCAGCCACCAAGTCTGCCTGGTGTCACCCTACCCCACTGTGATAGTAATAGACTATCATCAGTCTGGAACTGTAACCCTAAAATGAACCTTTCTATAGATTGACTTGGTCATGGCATTTATCATAGAAATGGTAAGTTATGAGAGCAGGAACTTGTCTGGGGAAGCCATCCAGGAGGCTTATGGTGGCCTTATTGGATTACATGTTAAACTCACTTTAGGAAGCATTTAATTATTATTTACTTGGCTCTAGACCTTCGAAATACAAGATGAACAAAGCAACTTAAGACAGTGGTTTCTTGCATTTTGGCATTTATCATCTCAAGAAGCTCTGATTCAGCCGGTTGGAGTTGCAGATCAGAAATACGTTCATCTGGACGCTTCCCAAGTATGATTGAAGTGGCTGGGCTGGGGATCTTAAACCTATATTATCAAACCTTCCTCTGATTTACAGTTCACAAAGCTACACAAAGGCACATGTACAGTGGTGGTGGGATTAACAAGAGCCCTGAAGTCCATGGCCAAAGGTTCGAATCCCCTGCTTCCACCTGAGCAGCACTAGGAGCCATGAAGGATGGAGTAGGGTTTTTAATTATTGTCTTAACTACCTGTACTCATACCGGAGCCACAGACAGGGTCGCCTATAAAGAGCACAAATCCATCTCCCCAGTTTTGGAGCTAGGATCAAGGTGCTGACATCTGGCCTTTTCTGACTTCCACTTTCACAAAGACACTCTGAAGGCTGCCTCCTCTGCAGGGGTGAAGCACCTTTCCTCCCATGGCAGGAGGGAGTGACAGGGAGACACGGCACTTTGTATTGTAACGCCGATCCATTCACAAGGACAAAGTTCTGAATATGCAGCACATGGGTTTTGAAGGGAACAAGACTTTCAGACCGTAGCTAACTCCACTGACAGAAGCAGAAGAGCATGATTTATCCACTTGCCAACACATGTTAGCTAGATGTCAGCGACATTTTGAGAATGACGTAGTAAAAGGAAAAAATAATGCCTTTATAGACATTGTCTAAGTGATTTATCCAGTGCATAGACATCGTCTAAGTGATTTATCCAGTGCATAGGCATCGTCTAAGTGATTTATCCAGTGCATAGGCATCGTCTAAGTGATTTATTAAGTGGCAAGTCAAGAAATGGATGTAGAAATGGTCAAGAACAGCCGGGCCGTGGTGGCACACGCCTTTAATCCCAGCACTTGGGAGGCAGAGGCAGGCGGATTTCTGAGTTGGAGGCCAGCCTGGTCCACAGAGTGAGTTCCAGGACAGTCAGGACTACACAGAGAAACCCTGTCTGCAATGATCTGGCTGGTTTCCAGCATCTCCCCACTCCTTAAGTCCACCCACTGTCCCCTTCTGCCACTGAAGGTGGCAGAGGTGGTTAGTTTCAGATTAAAGGTTATCTGGCTACACACAGACTTAATCAGCATAATGGGACTCTTGTTTTTCTCTTTCAATCTTAGCCAATTTACAGGAGGTAATGTAGTCAATATGGAAAACGGTATTGACCATGATTAAGGTTATCTGCCTACATACAGGCTTACTCAGCATATTGGAACAATTGTTCTTGCGTATCGACCTTAGCCAATTTACAGGAGGTAATGTAGCCAATAAGAAAACACCGGTAGGGACCATGTACCCTCTGAATGTCTTGGAAACAATTTTAAAATTATTGTCCTAGGGATTCAACAT
>LR751398.1:118024-176649 GCA_902729485.2 Mus minutoides | reverse complement strand
ATATATATATATATATATATATATATATATATATATATATATATATATATATGAGCAGGAAATTTTTATCCCATATAGCCAATGTGTAATGATCAGATCAAAGTAACAGGTACATCTATTGAGTCTGAATTTGTACTAGGGACATACAATAATCCCTCTACTAGATCTTTAACATGGACAACCTAGTAAGCCTGCTGTATTTTAGGGCACTTAAACAGATTTCAAAATTAAAAAAAAAAAACAAAACATTTTCTTTCCTTTAAAAATGTCAGTACCTAGGAAATGATTTTGTTTTTAAAAAAAATCACATGGTTTCATATCTGTTTACTGAGAATTAAAAACCAGGATTCAGTTCTATGCTAACTCATCTGATTTGAATTGACTAGAAGCTTGGCTGAAAATCATTGCATTTGTCAGGAATAGCAACCAGGACTTGAGACTCTACTGTGAAGCAATTATAGTAAGTTACAAATTATAGTACAGTTACAAAGAACATACTTTTAAATTTACCTGGATATTAAAATGTAATATATTTGCCATCAACTTAAATTCATTATCTACTTGTCAGTTAAAAAATTACAGGTAAATTTTATAAAATCACATTTTTACAGAATAATTGCTCCCAGAATATATAATTTATTGCCTTTATGCTCCAAGACAATTCTCCTGAAAAATAGTTAAATAGTTGAAAAATATATTTTCTTCCTTTCTTTCTGACTGGTTATTTCAAATGAAACTTTTTTGAGAGCTGTTTTGAAGAAGTATGAAAGATCCAACCTGCTGTGTACTGCTGTTCTGTCTCTAGGTGTGGGAAATAAACTTTCTGTGTTGGCTTGTAGTTTTCAATGTCAAGTTAGATTTCAGGTGCTAGGAAACATTATAGCTTCAATGTTTCTTCCAATTTTAAGTCCACACACTTTCTTAATATTTAACTTGCTGCATTATGTTTACAGAGAGGAGACAATTCTACTATCATGGGGTTTTAAAATAAAGAAGAATCTATAAATGTGCTAAGAATAGAGAATAAAATTGAAACCTAACCTCTGCAAGGTAAAGGCCCCTTCTTTTTTTTTTTTTCAATTTTTTATTAGATCTTTTCTTTTTTTCTCTCTCTTTATTAGATATTTTCTTCATTTACATTTCAAGTGTTATCCAGAAATTTCCCCATACCCTCCCCCATCCCCGCCCTGCTCCCCTACCCATCCCCTCCCACATAATGGCCCTGGCGTTCCCCTGTACTGGGGCATATAAAGTCTGTATGACCAAGGGGCCTCTCCTCCCAATGATGGCGAACTAGGCCATCCTCTTCTATATATGCATCTAGAGACATGAGCGCAGGGGGAACTAGTTAGTTTATGTTATTCTTCCATCTATAGGGTTGAAGACCCCTTCAGCTCCTTGGGTACTTTCTCTAGCTCCTTCCTTGGGAGTCCTGTGTTCCAACTAATAGCTGACTGTGAGCATCCACTTCCGTGTTTGCCAGGCACTGGTATAGCCTCCCACGAGACAGCTATATCAGGTCCCTTTCAGCATTATCTTGCTGGCATATGCAATAGTGTTTATTTTGGGTGGCTGATTATGGGAAGGATCCCTGGCAGCCGCCGTCACTGGTTGGTCCATCCTTTTACACACCATTGTCCCTTCAACTTTTCGGCATTCACAGATGTTTCTTCTCTAGTATCCCAGCTTTCCATCTCTTTCTCACAATGTAATCAATGTAAGAATACTTTGAGTTCAATAATTGTTCTGCTTTAACTTTGATACTGTTGAGCTATTGAAGGCTTCAGTTAAAGGCACACAACAAGAAAACCATGGAGTGGCATGAAAACATGTCAAGAGTTTCCTGATGTCTTCAGAAGGTTTCTTTTCATCAACCACATGCAGATATACTTAGGCTTAGTCTTGTCAAGACAATAAAATATAAAATATTTATATCATAAATTTATTATAATAAATACACATACTCTTTAAACTTTATTGCTAAGTTTCATATATTTATGTTTTGTGGAAAAGAACATAATCAGGGTATGTATACATATTCTTTATCACTTGTTTTGGGATAATAATGAATAAACAATCACCAATGAAAGTAGAGAATTGACTGATAAATCTTTTAAATGAAACAATATTATTCTGATTGGCAGAGAACAGATTTGTCATTAAACTATAGTCAGTGGCACTTTTATCAAAAAAAAAAAGAAGTAAAGTCTTAAGAAATTATATAGATGATTAAAGTTGTTTTCAATTTTTTAAAAAAATCTACTAGTTCACAAGAATATAATATATTTGCTTATTACATTCTTTATTAGTATTAATATGAAGTCAAACCATAACTTTCAAACATGATGCAATCAAATTTTACTTCTTCAGTGATATTCAAATGTTTTGTGCTCATAAATTTTTCATACTTTTAAATTTCATTAAAAGACACAGTAGATGTAAAGGTAATGCATTTACCTATATTCACCATGCTCACCTCATTAGATAATGAAACTAAAGAATTTGCAAGACTAAATATTATAGTAACAAATAGAAATGTCATGCTACTATGAGCAATTGAGTTTTATAAGTCTAAAGTCTCTCATTGACAATGTCTGGCTAAGTAGACATTAGCTGGGTTGTCTCACCTGCCCCTGCATGTGATTGCAATATTGCCATACACAGCACAGTGCTAGACTCTTCATAAGCTCCAGAAAAAGATAACTGTGCAAAGGGAAGAGTTCAATGAGAAAATTAAATGTCCTCGTTAAATGGAAGAGTATGGTCTTCTTTTTTCTCTGTGACTTAGCACACGTTTGTATCTAAAAATCACTAGGAAGGGGGTAATATAAAGGGTCAGAATTTAAACTAGAGAAAATGTATCTAACTATAGTTTTCAGAATAATATGTAATGACAAAATAATTATAACTATAGAAGTCTGAGGATAGTATTAAAACTTAAAAGAAGAACATCAGTGCGGTAAATGTCAGTAGCTGCTCAGACCAGAAGGAAAGGCAGAATGAAAAAGTAAAACAGAATGATAAAAAAATATAAGAAAAATCATACCATTAGGCACATAGTGTTCTAGCAACCATATGGCAAGGAGCGTGTCTTAGAGACAGAATAAGGAAATTGTCAGTGAGAGCTTGCTTACAGTGGAGGATGCAGGATGAAAAGGGACCTGCAGATTTATGAAAGCCATGGTTACAGTCCTATAAGACACTGACACCAATCAGAATGCTTTATGTGCATTCCAGCTAAACTCAGGCCTACTTGTCATTAAACATGCCAGATATAGAAAATGTCTAGCTGTGACATCTAATTCAGGACACTATGTTACATGTGTACTACACATAGTTATTCAAATGGCAAAGCTGATCCCTGATTAATGTAATATAAGTGAAGAATGTGAATTTGTCAAAACAAAGCACTTACTTATATTTGATTCATCATACTTTCTGGTTACCAAAGGATAGCAACAGACATACTCTTGATGAAAATAATAAAAATAAATTGATATTTTAGATTTGAGTTTTGAAACCTGAGGTGTACTGGCTAGTTTTAAGTGTCAATTTGACACAGCTGGGATTATCACAGAGAAAGGAGCTTCAGTTGGGGAAATGCCTCCATGAGATCTAGCTGTGAGGCATTTTCTCAATTAGTGATCAAGGGCCCCTTGTGGGTGGGACCATCTCTGGGCTGGCAGTCTTGGGTTCTATAAGAGAGCAGGCTGAGCAAGCCAGGGGAAGCAAGCCAGTAAGGAACATCCCTCCATGGCTTCTGCATCAGCTCCTGCCTTCTGACCTGCTTGAGTTCCAGTCCTGACTTCCTTGGTGATGAACAGCAGTATGGAAGTGTAACCAAATAAACCCTTTCCTCCCCAACTTGCTTCTTGGTCATGATGTTTGTGCAGGAATAGAAACCCTAACTAAGACATGAGGTATTCCACTACATACTGATTAATATGAAATATAGAAAGTGTCCTAGCATATTTTGTTCCTGCTGATACAAATCTGCTTCCATTTGCAAATTGTCATGGACAAGCCTAATCATTTTAAGTTTTTACTACAAAGTGAAATTCTTGAATTTTGGTATTCTATGCTTGAAAATGAGCATTGCAAATTAAGAACAAAGAAAGTATGCAGGAATAGTTGGCCTTAGGAAAAAATATCCATTGATTCCCTGTTTTTTTTTCCAACTTTATTAGATATTTTCTTCATTTACATTTCAAGTGTTATCCAGAAAGTTCCCTATACCCTCCCCCCTCCCGGCCCTGCTCCCCTACCCACCCGCTCCCACATCTTGGCCCTGGCGTTCCCCTGTATTGGGGCATATAAAGTCTGTATGACCAAGGGGCCTCTCCTCCCAATGATGGCCAACTAGGCCATCCTCTTCTATATATGCATCTAGAGACATGAGCTCAGGGGGTACTAGTTAGTTCATGGTTATTCTTCCACCTATAGGGTTGAAGACCCCTTCAGCTCCTTGGGTACTTCCTTGGGAACCCTGTGTTCCATCTAATAGCTGACTGTGAGCTTCCACCTCCATGTTTTTACATGAGAAATCATGAGTGGGGGTGGGGTGTATAGTGTGTGCATGTATATGTGTGTGTGTATGCACACATGCACTTATGCACATCGCTGAGAAAAATAGCACTATAAAATATACTGCACTCTACTAATATCAGAGGACCAAGCATTAACCGTCCAGAAAGTCACTTTTTGTTTGTAGCTATACATGATTAATGACAATATTTGCTTTCTTAAGGTGCTATTATAAACCTTGACTAAGATCATGGGGGAATCACCTCACATAATAGTGTTTTGGGCAATTTTACATGAGTTTAACTATTAAAAACTTACTATGAACTATCATAGGCAGAATATATTTTCTATTCTGACTGGTAAATAATATGAAATAAACTTTGACATAGTCATTTTAACCACCATTCATTAATCCTTCCTTTGAACAATTCTTTATCATAAAATCAATTATAATATTCTAGGATACCCTGATCTATATGGTATATTTTCAGAGAATGATGAAGTGTATAGTTATTTAAAATAAAAAATACCTAATGATGTGGTGTCCCTTCTCCACCAACATAGTTGGTGCAATGACCGGAGCCGTGCCGCACCCAATGGCATCCAGCCCACCTGCGCAACCTGCGAGATGTCAGGAGACTTCAGGGTTCCCGCCAAACTCCAGAATGCCTGTGCAGAAGACTGGGGGCGGGGCTTCCCTTCCTTTTTTCCCAAATGCTTGTCCACCATTAAACAGTAGTTCTAAGCAGAAGCAACCATGTAGCCTCGGAGTTCTTCTTTCTTCCCCCACTCCCTTAGTTTCATTTCAGCTTCGGGCCAATCCTCCAGGAACCCCGTCCACTGCGGACAGTGGACTCCAACATAATGACTTTATGGTTGTTGTAGATTTAAAATTATTTTACATTCATTATTTACATGTTTACTGGTGTAAAAAGCCTGTCGAACCTGCCAGTATTAAAAATTCTGATGTACAAAACTATATAGTATACAACACTGGATATTGGTAATGAATCCCCATGTTCTTTCAATGCTACAAATTAAGCTTATAGATATTATAAGATATATTATGTATTTTATTCACTTTTATGAGGCTTTCATTTGATATATAGTTTGCAGAAATATTTAACACTTAAAAACCAATATCATAAAATTAACTTCACTGATGCGATTACCTTGGTAAGTGTATATAACGACAGTTAGTTATGCTAATCCCATCATTTGTCTGCCATTCCTTGATAATCCTATCCTATTTGCTTTAACTCCCATCATCTAGTCACTGAGAAGTGAGAACCATGAAACTGACTTTCAAATTCAGTCTACTGTCACTCAGGTGTTGAGTTCACCATAACTTTTACTGTTTCATTTTTCTAGATAATATTATGTGGCACTGCATGTATTATAATTTTTCTCTAACTGAACAAAGTACAGTAGACCTCTCCAGATGACTGCAGATATGATAAATATCATATTAAGGAACTTTGCACAGTTTTTAGACAATCTTCTTAAGATGTACAATTGTCATATTTTGTTTGTTTCTTTCCTCTTTTTTTTTTTTTTTTTTTTTTTTTTTTTTTTTTTTTTTTTTTTTTTTTTTTTTTTTTTTTTTTTTAGTTTTCTTTTCTGTCTATTTTTGAGAGCAGGGGGAGATTAGCCAGGTCCCCTCTAGCCCAATCTTGCCTCCAGTTCACTTGCCACCAACTAACTTGCTATGTAGCTGGTGATGACTCTGAGTTTTGAATTCTCATGCTTCAATGTCCCAAGTGCTAGTATTAAATGGAAGCACCACCATACCTAAGAGTTGAGCATGTTAGGCCAGCACTTGGACAACTATGCTACATTCCCATACCAGTCATTTGTTTAGCATGGGACTGGTTGGTAACAGTGGGAGCAGAGTTGACTCCAACTCATTTTCCTTCTCATGGGACCCTCTTCCTCCTCCCCAGCCTTGATAGAAGAATTTGTGTTTGGTTCTTATTGTAACTTGTTATGCCATGTTCTGTTGATATTCCTGGAAAGCCTCCTCTTTTTTAAAGGAAAACAGTGGAAGAGTGGATCTAGGGGAGAGTGGTGTTGTTGGGGAGGGACTGGGGAAAGTGGAGGGAAGAGAAGCTGTGATCAGTATACATTGTATGAAAAATGAGTAAATAAAAAAGAAAAAATAAAACAAAACATATACAAAAATCAAAAGATAAAGTACTACTTTTTGACTAAGTTGACCGTGCAGATGCTAATGTATTAAGATATTTGTGAGTTTGTTCTATCTGATAATCACAAGGCTTCATGAAGCCATCCTTACATGTCTGATACAATATTGAAACTTTTACATATTATTTCTTCAAATATTTCCTATTTCCATTATTCATTGTTCAAACATACAAAAATGAAGTCCATGTTTCATATACCTCACTCACATCTATAGTTGTGTTCATTTCTCATTACTTTATTCTTGTTTGTTTATAACTTTTAAAAGTTTAGTTCTTTTTAAACTATGTTTAGCTTCTCTTCAGGGCAGCTTTTTAGCTTTCTAATTATACATCATAATGATAATTTATGACTTTATGACTTTTCTTTAATTCTGTTAAGGTTATGTTTCCAAATTTAAAATTTTTATTAAAACATGTGCAAAATTGTTATTTTAAAATTTTGTTTTCAGAAACTTCAATATCTGTGTTACTTTCAGTTTAAGTCTCTCTAAATGTTAGACCTCAATTATCTGCAGAGGCAGATGTATTAAAAGAGTTTTTCTCAAAATGAAAAAATAGGAGTATGGGGAAACCCTAGAGAAGAACCAAATGGGATGTTCTTAGGCTATAGTGGACATGGTCTGAAAATATATGGAGCCTGCCTTCTTAGTTTTGGAATTTTGCTTTCCAGTAATGATATCAGCTCTTTTATCCAAGTGTGTGCACCTGGCTTAATGTGATGCCTCCCCAGAGGCCCAAACTCATGATACAGTAAGAATACATCCAATATCCAATATAGTAACAGTATATCCAACATCCAATACAATAAGAATACAAACATTTGCTTGTTAATTATCTTAATTATATCATTATTTTGATAGAAAGCTGTCAATATATACTTACTGATGAACATAAGTGTTGAAGTTACTGGTTATGATACCCCATGACTTTCAATTATAGATTAGGAATTTTCAGTATTATAGTTTCACAATTAAATCATATTTAAAACCTACTTAGATTTGTTTATGGCAGACAAATAACTCAGACCATGTAGGTCAATGAGCTCACATATCCCCATCCCTATCCTACTATGACCATACCATCAAATCCTTAGTGGAACTTTTGGATCTGCCAGGCATAACCAAAAGTCAAGACCAATCTTTGACCAGAAAAGCTCAGTAGTATGTACTTGCTACTTCATGTATTACTATTTGATGAGCTTCAAATATACCATTGGAGAAGAGTTTGAATGATACAATATTACTATAAGGTCACACCCCAAAGTTTTTTGCTCTTTGTAGTTTCTGACACTGGAAGCTTCCTATTTAACTAGCTTGAAGTCTAAATTTTATTTAGTTTAAAATAAAATAAGTAATTGAATTTACAAATTATTTTCAAGAATTTTTATTAATCTTTTTAGAATATTATGCATGAATGAATATAGTATATTTTGATCAATTCCACACACATCTCCTCCAACTCCACCCAGATCCATCTTCTTGGCCACTGTTTTGTTTTGTTTTGTTTGTTATTGCTTTAGATAAATGTATTTGTCATATTTTATTTGTTTCTTTCCTTTTTTTCATTTTCTTTTCTGTCTATTTTTGGGAGCAGGGGGATATTAGCCAGGTCTCCTCTAGCCTAATCTTGCCTCCAGTTCCCTAGCCACCAACTTGCTATGTAGCTGATGATGACTCCCATGTCATATGTGTCGTGTCTGTATTCATGAGTGAGAATCCATCCATAGAAACATGGAGGACTTACAACAGATTGGATTTATGTGGATCACAGTGGTGAATCTTTAGGTCTGTGGTTTAATGTGCAGTATCTGTAATACTAATGATCCAGATAATCCAGAAATCCAGAAAGACACTTTTGGTGAGGAGAGTAAAGAAACCTCTAACGTGTGTGGTAGGGGTGGGGAGGGATGGTAGAATACAGATGATATGAACAGAAAAGGAAATGAATTATTTTCAATAACCAGTAAGAAAAAAAAAGAACAGTGAGGACTTTTGATGTCTCTCTTTAAGCATTGTGGATTGTCTCTGTTGTCCATCAAACAGAAATACAAGGTACATCCAAAAACCATCCATGCTAGGAGGTAAATCAACCTAAGCTGTAGGAAGTGCTGCACTCAGGCTAATTGTATCAAAAGAGAAAGAGATAATTAGCTCACTTAGTATCTTTAAGTTGTGTAGTCCCTCTATTACAGTCTAGTGATCGTCTCCCTATCACTGTACTCTACATTCTTTTTTTTTTTATTTAAGGATAATTGGAAAGAATGGAATGTACATGTGTTTTTGCTTGTTTGTTTGTTTGTTTGTTTGTTTGTTTGTTTGAGATATGTTTAGGCTTTATATATTCTTTTTTGCTTTTTTATTTATTATTTACACTCCGTATTTTATCTCACCCCACCCTCCACTCTCTGACTCTTCCACATCCTATACCTACTGCCACCCACCTGTCGCCAATTGGATGCCCCCACCTCCACCCTACCCTGGGGACTCCAGCATCTTGAGCGTTAGGTGCATCATTTTTGAATGAACACAGACCCAGCAGTCCTCTACTGTATGTATGTGTGCTGAGGGCCTCATATCAGCTGTGATGCTGCCTGCTTGGTGGTTCAGTTTTTGAGAGATCTCAGGGGTCCAGATTAATTGAGACTGCTGGTTCTCCTACAGGATCTCCCTTCTCCTCATCTTCTTTGATCCTTCCCTAATTCAACAACAGTGGTCAGCTGCTTCTGTCCATTGGTTGGGTGTAAATATCTGCATCTCACTCTTTCAGCTGCTTGGTGCGTCTTTCAGAGTGTGGTTATGAAAGGTCCATTTATGTGAGCACTCCATAGCCTCAGTAATAGTGTCAGGCCTTGGGACCTCCCCTTGAGCTGGATCCCATTTTGGGCCTGTCATTAGACCTTCTTTTCCTCAGATTCCTCTCCATTTCCATCCTTGTAATTCTTTCAGACAGGAAGAATTATGGGTCAGAGTTGTGACTGTAGGATGGCCCCCTTCTTCCTTATTTGATGTTCTGTGATCAGAGAAATACAAATCAAAAAGACCCAAGAGATTCCATCTTACACCAATCAGAGAGGTTAAGATCAAAACCTGTTGAAGAGGATGTGGAGGAAGAGGAACACTCATCCATTGCTGGTGGAATTTCAATCTGATACAACCACTCTGGAAAACAATCTGGAGGGTCCTTAGAAAATTGGAAATAGATCTACCTGAAGACACAGCTATACCATTCTTGGGAATATACCCAAAAGATGCCCCACCATGCCACAGGGGCACATGTTCCACTATGTTCATGGTGGCCTTATTTGTGATAGCCAGATGCTGGAAACAATCCAGATGTCCCACAACAGAAGAATGTATACAGAAAATGTGGTTCATTTACACAATGGAATACTACTCAGCTATTAAGAATGAGGATCTCCTGACTTTTGCAGGCAATTAGATGGAACTAGAAAATATCATCCTGGATGAGGTAACTAAGAACCAAAAGGACATGCATGATATGTACTCACTAATCAGTGGATATTAGTCAAAAAAAAAAAAAGTACAGAATACCCAAGATACAGAACTAAAAAGGTCAACAAGTTGAAGGACCCAAGTGAGGATACCTCAGTCCCACTTGGGAGGGAGAAGAAAGCAATCACAACTGGGGAAGGAGGGAAGGACTTGGGAGTGAAATTGGGAGTTAGTGGGGTGCAGAGGGGAACCTTATCAGGAATTGGGTGAGAGAAAAGGACTGAAGCCCCTAGGGCCAGCAGAAAGAATGGAAACAGGCAACCTCGGGAGATGTTTTTTTTTTTTTTCTCATTTACAGATTCTGGGTACTGTGCAGATACAAAGCGTGACATTTGGAGCAACATTGTCTAGGGACAGAATGGTAACCAGATAGATGAAAGATGGGACTAGAGGGAGGGGATGATATGGAGTGTTCAAACAGTAAAAGTCCAACACTTCAATGAAATTGTCTTTGTGAATATATTACAAAATGTAATATATATATAAACACACAAATATGGATATAAATTTTGTGGTATATATACACAAAAGAATTTCTATCAGCCATAATGAAGGTAATTATGGTGATTTTAGAATCTTTCTACATATTCCTGATACCCTAGAAATATCTTTAAAGACTAGGCTCTTCTTGAACTCAGAGATCCTCCTGCCACTACCTCCCAAGTACTGGGATTAAAGGTGTGCACCATCAACTATCATTTGAAAACAATCTAAAAAACAAATATGTTTTCTCTCGCTTATGTTTTATATATTTTACATAGGTACATACAATCTTTAATAACATTTGTACATATACACATACACACATATATCTGCAAACTCATATATACTATTGCAGCCTCAGTCAATCAGCTTAAGGCTTCCCACTTCTGAAGTACAGCAACCTCAAGGAAACTCTTGCACTTTTGGAGAAAGAGATCATGTTTGCCCCTTTGGGTTAATGTTGCTACCCTACTCCATTGAATTTAATGCCTCCTTTATCTCTAATACATTTGAAGTATGAAACAACCTATATTCATTATTATGATTTTAGTAATTTCTCAGATATTATTCCTTCCATCCTTCAATTTCACATAGAGAAAGTGAAGAAAAACATTAAAAATTTTAAAGTTGCATTATTTGCAAAATAGAAATATACATATGAATAATGGGTATGTAATTCTTGGAAAGAAAAAAGGTTCAAAGTAGAAGAAATAGTGCTGACCATTTCAATTCTGCAATATATATATATATTATATATATATATAATATATTTATATATATTATATATATATATATATATTTGTTATATGCATGTGTTAAAACAGAGTACATATATTTTAATATATTACAATCTTAAATATTTTAATAGTAGTATTTAATTTATCTACCTCCCTACCACCATGAACAAAACTCATGTCATTGGTCACATATATTTTTTCTGCTGTTTTGTCACCTATAATTTGTACATATTTGTGGCTTTATTGGATATTTGCCTTTGTTTTGTAATAATAAAAAATCATTTGAAAACTCTTGGATTATTTACTATTAGCATGCACATTCCATGTCTTACTGCTGGAGGTGGGCACTATAAGTTCCCTCTCACTATTGTCAGGCATCTCATCTAAGGTGGAGTCCTGACAGTGTCCTACCTCTCAGGTCTCTCATGCATTCAGGTCTCTCAGTCAGAGTTATTTTGCTTAATAATGGTTGCATTATCTTGCAAATGCAATACTTTCAGTCTTTTAATTTAAAAATACTATGTGTTCATACTTCATGTATAACATAAATTATCTAATATTATAATATAGTTATGTTAATTCATATATGAAATAAGATGAAAAAATTTAAAAAGTCCTTTGAAGAGGAATTTTAATCCAGCAACATGGTTAATGTGGCAAAGGATCATATCCAAAGATCTAAGTCTGTATGACCTAGCTGGAATGCAGACACACCCTTAGTACACACCTTTAATCCCATACAATGTAGGTCAGGTTGGTTTGTAGAAGGAAGCATGTTTGAAAGTAAAATCTAATTAATGGGAAGACAAAGGGAAGAATCAGAGAAAGATTTGACAGAATGAGTCAGAGATACATACAGATCTACAAGAACAGCACAGGAAAGAAGCTATTTAAGAGCAGTGCAGGGAAAGAGTCATGGATTTGGGAGTTGAGGTTAGTTTTAAGTCAGAGCAGTGAGTTCTTTGCACTGAAGTAGACTTCCTTCATGAGTTCATGTAGTTCAGTGCAGGTTAGCAGAGATTAGAACAAATTGCCTGAGGCCAAGCAGAGCAATTCAGTGAGAAGCTGAGAGAAGCCAGATTGATTTGGAAAAGAATTTGAGCCAGAAAAGAGAGACGATCCAGCCAGGCAGAATAGCTTCCTGTACCAAAGATAATAGTGCATTAATGTGGGGCCTCAACCTACCTTTCCAGAAAGCTGTCTAGGTATTATATGCAGCGATAGAACATTTCCATCAGTTTGTAGAGATAAACTATAGTCTTGCCAAAAGTCCGAGTTGTTTGGAAGTTCCTATGTAACCCATTTCAACTATATGGAACACAATAATGGTAATTAAAGCTAAATTTGATGTTAAGAGATATTCAGCAGGAATTCTGTCTGTCCCATTATTTGATAATTTCAATGAGATTGCATATACCTATATCTACATCTACATCTACATTTACATCTATATCTATCTATCTATCTCTATCTCTATCTCTTTATCTCTATCTCTATCTCTATATCTATCTATATTTCTATCTATATTTCTATCTATGCCTATATATATAATTAAGAAAACTTTTGCTGTATTTGGTTTCCATACTATACTTCAAATGACTCTTTATTTTAACTCTCTCTTTCAGTATTCCCCCTTCTCTTCCTTTCTCTTCTTTGCCACCAGATTGTCCTGCTCCATCCCAGCCCCGATACATTTATATCTGTCTATTTTATTTCCCATTCCTAAGGAGATCTATCTTTCTCCCTAACCCTTTACTGTATACTTAACCTCTGAAGCTCTATAATCGTAGCTTGGATCTCATTCACTTAACAGCTAACATTCATATATGAAAGAATACATCCACATTTGTGCTACTGTGTCTGGGTTGCCTCATTCAGGATGATTTTCTAGTTCCACCCAATTACTTGTGAATTTCATTTTGTAACAGCTGAATACAAACTCATTATATAAAAGTATTAGGTTTTCTTTATACATTCATATTTTGAGGGACATTTTGAGTTGCATTTTCTAATTTCTGATTATTATGAATAGGAAAGCAATAGATGTTTGAGCAAGTTTATCAGTGGTAGTATGAAGTGTACTTTGGATATATTCTCAAAAGTGGGATAGCTGGATCTTGAGATAGGTCAATATGGAACCACTGCCACATTGGTTTTTATAGTGGGTGCACAATTCACTCCCACCAGCAGAAAATCAATGTTTACATTATTCTATATCCTCTTTGCTATGAGCACTCATTTGTATTATTGATCATAGCCATTTGTATGGATGTAAAATAAAATCTGAAAGTAGAATTGATTTTCATTTCCCTGATAGCTCAGAATGATGAACATTTCTTTAAATGATTTTTAGTCATTTCAAATTCCTCTTGAGAATTAACTGTTTAATTGTATAACTCATTATTAATTTGTTTTCTTGATATCTAGTTGTCTGTGTTCTTTATATGTTTTGCATTTAGCCCTTTATTGGATGAATAGTTTTTAAAATATAGTCTCATCATTGCCCCCATGATGATGTCTTTTGACATGCAGAAGATTCTCAGTTCTATGAGGTTTATTTATTAATTGTTAATCTTTGTGCCTGTGCTAAAAGAATTTGATTCAAGACTTTTTTGCTGAGACGATCAGTAAAGGCTATTCCCAACTTTCTCCTATATTGTGGTTCACTTATGTGGTGCTTTTATATGGTCTTTGATCCATTTGGAGTTGAATTTTCTGCAGGGTCATGAATGCGGATCTATTTGCATCCTTCTACGTGCAGACAGCTACTTTGATCAGAAGCATTTGTTGAAGATACTGCCTTTTATGCCAGACTGTGGTTTTGGATTCTTTATAGAAAATCAGATGTTCATAGTTATAATTTAACTTCTTCTTCCTCAGTCATATTCCATTGATGTGTGTATTTTTGTCCACAGCATTCTATTTTTATTACTATTTCTTTGTAATACAACTGGAACTCGGCATTTATTCAGTATATCTTTTTTGATTCTGGATTGTTTGAGATAGCCTGTCTCTTTTTTCCTTTGTGTGTGTCTGTGTGTGTGTGTGTGTGTGTGTGTGTGTGTGTGTGTGTGTGTGTTTCTCTGTGAGGCAAAAAGTTGTCCCTTCAAGATTGCTATAGAATTGTGTTGGGATTTTAATGATGATTAGATTGAATATGTAGATTGCTTTTAGTAGTATGGGCATTGTTATTATTATTTATTAATCATATCAATTCGTGGGCACAAGAAATCTTCTTGAGTTCTTTATATATATAAGATATTAGTCCACAATCTGATTTAGGATTGGTAAAGATCCTTTTCCAATCTGTTGGTGGCCTTTTTGTCTTATTGCCAGTGCCTTTTTCCTTACATAACCTTTGCAATTTTATGAGGTCCCATTTGTCAATTCTTGATCTTACAGCACAAGCCTTTGCTGTTTTGTTCAGGAATTTTTCCCCAGTGCCCATATCATCGAGGCTTTTCCCCACTTTCTCCTCTATAATTTTCAGTGTCTCTGGTTTTATGTGGAGTTCCTTGATCCACTTAGACTTGAGCTTTGTATAAGGAGATAAGTATGGATCAATTCTCTTTCTTCTACATGATAACTTCCAGTTGAGCCAGCACCATTTGTTGAAATTGCTCTCTTTTTTCCTCTGTTTGGTTTTCGCTCCCTTGTCAAAGATCATGTGACCATAGGCGTATGAGTTCAATTCTGGGTCTTCAGTTCTATTCCATTAATCTACCAGTCTGTCACTGTACCAGTATCATACAGATTTTATGACAGTTGCTCTGTTGTACAGCTTGAGGTCAGGCATTTTGATTCCATTAGAGGTTCTTCTATTGTTAAGAATAGTTTTTGGTGTCCTAGGTTTTTTGTTATTCCAGATGAATTTGCAAATTACCCTTTCTAACTTGGTGAAGAAATGACTTGGAATTTTGATGGAGATTGCATTGAATCTGTAGATTGCTTTCAGCAAGAGAGCTATTTTCACTATATTAATCCTGCCATTCAATAAGCCTGGGAGATCTTTTCCATTTTCTGAGATCTTTGATTTCTTTCTTCAGAGAATTGAAGTTCTTATCATATAGATCTTTCACTTCCTTAGTTAGAGTCACACCAAGGTTTTTCATATTATTTGTGAATATTGTAAAGTGTGTTCTTTCCTTAACTTCTTTCTCATCCTGTTTATCCTTGGTTTGGAGACTATTAATGTCTACTTCTATTTCTTTTTTTTCCAATTTTTATTAGATATTTTCTTCATTTACATTTCAAATGTTATCCCAAAAGTCCCCTATACCTTCCTCCACCCCCCGCCCTGCTCTCCTACCCACCCACTCCCACATCTTGGCCCTGGCTTTCCCCTGTACTGGGGCATATAAAGTCTGCATGACCAAGGGGCCTCTCTTCCCAATGATGGCCAACTAGGCCATCTTCTTCTATATGTGCAGCTAGAGACATGAGCTCTGGGGGTACTAGTTAGTTCATGTTATTCTTCTACCTATAGGATTGAAGACCCCTTCAGCTTCTATTTTATTTAGAAGAATATGCGACTGTTTAGACCATTAATCTGAATCTGATTTAAATTTGTTACCTGCTATCTGTCCAGAAATTTGTCCATTTCATCCAGGTTTTCTAGCTTTGTTGAGATAGAATTTTGTAGTAGGATATGATGATGTTTTGGATTTCCTTGTGTCCTGTTTTTATGTCTCCCTTTTCATTTCTGATTTTGTTTATTAGGATGCTGTCCCTGTGCACTCTAGTTAGTATGGCTAAGGGTTTATCAATCTTGTTGATTTTCTCAAAGAACCAGCTTCTGGTTTGGTTGATTCTTTGAATAATTATTTTGGTTTCCACTTGGCTGATTTCAGCCCTCAGTTTGATTATTTCCTGCTGTCTACTACTCTTGGGTGTATTTGCTTCCTTTAGTTCTAGAGCTTTTAGGTGTGCTGTCAAACTGCTAGTGTATGCTCTCTCTAGTTTCTTTTTTGGAGGCACTAATAGTTATGATTCTTCCTCTTAGGTCTGCTATAATTGTGTCCCATAAATTTGGGTATGTTTTGGCTTAATTTTCATTAAACTGTAAAAAGTCTTTAATTTCTTTTTTTCTTCCTTGACAAATTTATCATTGTACAGAGTGTCCTTCAGCTTCCACGTGAATGTTCTCTTTCTATTATTTATGTTGTCATTGAAGATCAGCCTTAGTCTGTGGTGATCTAATAGGATGCATGGGATAATTTCAATATTTTTGTATCTGTTGAGGACTGTTTTATGACCAATTATATGGTCAATTTTGGAAAAGGTACCATGAAATGCTGAGATAAAGGTATATACTTTTGTTTTAGGATAAAATGTTCTATAGATATCTGATAAATCCATTTGTTTCATAACTTTTGTTAGTTTCAATGTTTCTCTGTTTAGTTTCTGTTTCCAGAATCTTTCCATTGATGTGAGTTGGGTGTTGAATTCTCCCACTAGTATTGTGTGAGGTGCAATGTGTGCTTTGAGCTTTACTTAAGTTTCTTTAATGAATGTTGCTGCCCTTATATTTGGAGTATAGATATTCAGAATTGAAAGTTCATCTTGGAAGATTTTACCTTTGATGAGTATGAAGTGCCCCTTCTTGCTTTTTTTGATAACTTTGGGTTGGAAATCGATTTTATTCGATATTAGAAAGGTTACTTCAGCTTGTTTCTTCAGAGTATTTGCTTGGAAATTTGTTTACTTTTATTCTGAGGTAGTGACTCTCTTTGTCCCTGAGGATGGTTTCCTATAAGCACCAAAATGTTGGGTCCTATTTATGTAGCCAGGCTGTTAGTCTATGTCATTTTATTGGGGAATTGAGTCCACTGATATTAAATGATATTAAGGAAAAGTAGTTGTTGCTTCCTGATTTTTTTGTTGTTAGAGTTGGGATTCTGTTCTTACTGCTATCTTCTTTTAGGTTTGTTGAAGGAATACTTTCTTGATTTTTCTAAGGCATAATTTCCCTCCTTGTGTTGGAGTTTTCCTTTTATTATCCTTTGAAGGGCTGGATTTGTGGATAGATATTGTATGAATTTGGTTTTCTCATGGAATACTTTGCTGTTTAAAACTATGGTAATTGAGAGTTTTGCTGGGTATAGTAGCCTGGGCTGGCATTATTGTTCGTTTAGTGTCTGTATAATATCTTTCCAGGAATTTCAGGCTTTAATAGGCACTGGTAAGAAATCTAGTGTAATTCTGATAGGTCTGCTTTTATATGTTACTTGACCATTTTCCCTTACTGATTTTAATATTCTATCCTTATTTAGTGCATTTGTTGTTCTGATTATTATGTGTTAGGAGGGATTTCTTTTCTGGTCCAATGAATTTGATGTTCTGTAGGCTTCTTATATGTTCATGGGCATCTTTCTTTAGGTTAGGGAAGTTTTCTTCTATAATTTTGTTGAATTACTGTCCCTTTAGGTTGAAAATCTTCATTCTCATCTACTCCTATTATCTGTAGGCTTGGTCTTCTTATTGTGTCGTGGATTTCCTGAATGTTTTGAGTTAGGATCTTTTTGCATTTTTTATTTTCTTTGATTGTTGTGTCCATGTTATCCATGGAATCGTCTGCACCTGAGATTTTCTCTTTCATATCTTGAATTCTGTTGCTAATGCTCACATCTATGGTTCCTGAGGTTTTTCCTAGGGTTTCTATCTCTAGAGTTGTTTCCTTTTGGGTTTTCTTTAGAATATCTACTTCCATTTATAAATCTTGGATTGTTTTGTTCAATTGTATAGCCTGTTTGGTTGTGTTTTCCTGTAGTTCTTTAAGAGATTTTTGTGCATCTTCTTTAAGGCCGGCTACCTGTTTAGCCATGTTTCCTGTATTTTTTAAAGTGAGTTATTAATGTCCTTCTTAAAATCCTCTACCCGCATCATGAGATATGATTTTAAATCCAAGTCTTGCTTTTCAGGTATGTTGGTGTATCCAGGACTCACTGTGGTGGGAGGTGCTGGGTTCTGATGATGCTGAGTGGTCTTGGTTTCTGTTAGTAAGATTTGTATGTTTGCCTTTCACCATCTGGTAATCTCTTGTGTTGGTTGTTATAGCTGTCTCTGGTTGGAGCTTTTTCCTCCTGTGATACTGTTAGCCTCTGTCTTGTGGGAGCCCAACTCTCTCCTGAGTCTCAGTGGTCAGAGTACTCTCTGCAGAGGAACTCTCCTCTTGCAAGGAATGTGCACAGAGGTCTGGAGCTTAGCTCTGCCTCCTGGCTGAAGATGAAGACCCAAAAGGGACCTTTCCAAGATGCTATGTTGTTTCTGCAGCCCATGTACTCTCCTGTTCAGACTGGTCCTTTGGAACCTGGGATACAAGATCTAAAAGTTTTATCTTACAAGTCTCTCACTTGTTTGATTAAAGTTATTCCAAGACAGTATGTATCATTTTAGGCTATTGTGAAAGGTGTTGTTTCTGTGATTTCTTTCTCAGTCATTTGCATATGGGATAATGATTTTGTAAGTAAATTTTATGTGCAGTTACATTTCTCAACTTTTTCATCAGCTATAGGAGTTTCCTGGTGAAATTATAGGATCACATATGTATATAATTATATCATCTGTAGACAATGATGCTTTGACTTCTTCCTTTCCAATTTGTATCCCTTGATATCCTGTAGTTATATTACCACTCCACTTAAGACTTCAAGTATTATATTGTATAGGTATGGAAAGAGTGGACAACCTTATCTTTTTCCTGATTTTAGTGGAATTGCTTTGGGTTTATCTCTGTTTAATTTGATGTTGGCTATAGGTTTATTGTAAACTGCCTTTATTATGTCGATGTATATCCATTGTGTCACTAATATCTGTAATGCTTTTATCATGGAGGGGTATTGAATTATGTAAAAGGACTTTTAGTCATATAATGAGATAATAAGTTGATTTTTGTCATTCAGTCTGTTTATACAATGGGCTATATATTTTTATTATATATGTTAATCCTTTTCTGCATCAGTAAGTGGGGAGCACTTGATCACAATGTATAGTCCTTTTGATTTATTCTTCAATTTTTTTTTTCAAATATCTTCTTGAGAATTTTTGTATCTGTGTGTATGAAGGAAATTGTTTATATTCTCTTTTGGTGGTGATTTTTGTGGTTGTTACATCAGGGTGACTTTGGCCTCATTAAATAAATTGTAGGAGAACCCTTCTGGTTCTATTTTGTGGAATAAATTGCTGAATATTGACATGTACTCTTCTTTACAAGTCTGTTAGAATTCTAAACCTAAATTTTCTGGCCCACTGCTTTTCTTTTGATTAGGAGACATTTAATGTCTACTTCTATTTAACTATGTGTTATTGATATGTTTATACTGCTTATCTGCATTTAATTTTGGTAAGTAATATGTATCAAAAAATGATCCTTTTTGTTTAGGTTTTTAAATTTGTTGGGATGCATGTTTTTGAAGTATGTCCTTATGATATTATAGATTTATTTAGTGTCATTGTTAAGTCTCCCTTTTTATCTTTAATTTTGTTTAGTTGGACATTCTTTCTCTGCCTTTTAGTTAATTTGTATAAGGTTTGTCAATCTTATTGATTTCTCCAAGAAACAACTCTTTTTAAGGTTTGTCAATCTTATTGATTTCTACAAGAAACAACTCTTTGTTTTATTGATTCTTTGTTTTTGTTTATTTCCATTTTATTGTCTTCAATTCTGGGTTTGTCTATTTTTTAATCATTTACTAAGTTTGTGTGTGATCTCTTCTTTTTTTTTTCCTAAAGTTTCAGGTATTCTATTAAGTTACTAGTATGATATTTCTCCAATTTATTTTAAAAATACTGAGTGTTATGAACTTTGCTCTTAGATTCAACTTTTTGTGCACCATGAGATTTAAGATTGTTTAATATTTATTCTTATTCAATTCTAGAAAGTCTTTAATTTCAGTATTAACACATTTTCCTTCAATCTTGAGTATCTTAATTTTCATAAGTCTGTAAGATTTTTGTTCCTTCTATTTTTATTTATACAGAGTTGTCTGTGGCAGTCAGATAGGATATAGGAATTTATCTCAACTTTCTTACATCTATTTGGACTTGAAGTATATTCATGTAGATGATCAGTTATGGAGAAACTTACATGAGCTTCTCAAAAGATATGTTTTAGTGTTTCAATGGAAGTGTTCTATAAATATCTGTTAGCTTTACTTATTTATAACAACAGTTAGCTCCAGAATTTCTGTTTAGTTTTTGTCTGGATGACTTTTCTATAGTCCAGAGTAGAGTACTGAAGTCTCACACTTTTGGTGTGGGAGGGTGAAAGTCTCTTTTAAGGGTAAGCAGTTCTTCTTTTATGAACTTAGGTACACATTTGTTTAGCTCATGGATGTTAAAAATTAACATGTCATCTTTTATTTATTTGTTTATTTATATTACACTCCAGATTTTATCACCATCCCTGGTGCACCCTTCAAATGTTCAACATCCCCTACCTTCTCCTCAACCCCTGTCTCCAAGAAGATGTCCCCACCCCCTCCAACCCCTTTCTCCCCCACACCATCCCACACCCAAGAAGACCTCTAAATTTCCTGGGGCCTCCAATCTCTTGAGGGTTAGGTGCATCTTTTCTGACTGAACCCAGACCTGGCAGTCTTCTGCTATATATGTGTTGGGGGCCTCAAATCAGCTGGCATATGCTGCCTGCCTGCTGGTCCAGTGTTTGTGAGATTTTGGGGCTCTAGGTTAAGTGAGATTGCTGGGTCACCCTCTGACAGGGTCACAACCTTCCTCGGCTTCTTTCAGCCTTTCCCTAATTCAGCCACATGGGTCAGCAGCTTCTATCCAATTGTTGGATACAAATATCTGCATCTTACTCTTTCGGCTGCTTGGTAGGTCTTTCAGAGCATGGTCATGAAAGGTTTCTTTTTGTGAGAGCTCCATAACCTCAGTAATAGTGTCAGGCCTTGGCACCTCCCCTTGAACTGTATCCTACTTTGGGACCTTCTTTACCTCAGGTTTCTCTCCATTTTCATCCTTGCAATTCTTTCAGACAGGAACAATTATGAGTTAGAGATGTGATTGTGAGATGGCATCTTGATGCCCTGTCTTCCTGTTGGAGGTCGGATCTATGAGTTTCCTTTCACTACTGTCCATCATTTCATCTAAGTTCCCTCCCTTTGAGTCCTGAGCATCTTTCACCTTCCAGGACGTTACTGCATTCTGGAATTCCCTCCCCCCAACCTGCTACATCCCCAGGTTGCCTGTTTCCATTCATTCTGCTTGCCTGCTTCAGTCCTTTTTATTCATCCAATACCAGTCCAGATTCCCCTTTACCCCACCTTAACACACGTCCACTTTCCCTCCCAGGTTCCTCCCTCCTGCCCTGCCATGTGATTGCTTTTTCTCCCTTTCAAGTAGTACTAAGGCATCCTCACTTGGGCCCTTCAGATTGTTGACCTCTTTGAGTTCTGTGGACTGTATCTTGGTATTCTGTACTTTTCCTTGTGGGAGTGACTAACATCCACTTATTAGTAAGTACATACAATACATGTCCTTTTTGGTCTGAGTTACCTCACTCAGGATGATATTTTCTAGTTCTATCCATTTATCTGCAATCTCAGGATGCCCTTGTTCTTGTTTGTTTGTTTGTTTGTTGTTCTTAATAGCTGAGAAGTATTGCATTGTGTAAATGAATCACATTTTCTGTATCCATTTTTCTGTTTAGGGATTCTGGGTTGTTTCCAGCTTCTAGCTGGAATAACAAATAAGGCCACTATGAACATAGTGCAATATGTGCCCCTGTGGCATTGAGAGGCATCCTTTGGAAATATTTCCAAGATTGGTATTGATGGGTGTCTTAGTCAGAGTTTCTATTCTTGCACAAACATCATTAGCAAGAAGCAAGTTGAAGAGGAAAGGGTTTATTGAGCTTACACTTCCACATTGCTGTTCATCACCAAAGGAAGTCAGGGCTGGATCCCAAGCAGGTCAAGAAGTAGGAGCTGATGCAGAGACCATGGAGGGATGTCACTTACTGGCTTGCTTCCCTTGGCTTGCTCAGCCTGCTCTCTTATAGAACCCAAGACTACCAGCCCATGGATGGCACCACCCACAAGCAGCCCTCCCACCTTGACCACTAATTGAGAAAATGCCTTACAACTGGATCTCATGGAGGCATTTTCTCAACTAAAACTCCTTTCTCTATGATAACTCCAGCCTGTGTCGAGTTGACACACAAAATCAGCCAGTACACTGGGTCTTCAGGTAGATCTATTTCCAATTTTCTGATGAACCTCCAGATGGATTTCCAGAGGTGTTTTACCAGTTTGCAATCCTACTAACAATGAAGAGTGTTTCTCTTTCTCCACATCCTCTCCAACATGTGTTGTCACCTGTGGTTTTGATGTTAGCCATTCTGATTGATTCAATGTGGAATCTCAAGGTTGTTTTGATTTGCATTTGTATGATCACTAAGGACTTTGAACATTTCCTTAGGTACTTCTCAGCCACTCAAGATTACTCTGTTGTGAGTTCTAGGTTTTGTTCTATACCCCGTTTATTGATTGGGTTGTTTGATATTTTGGTTGTTAGCTTCTTGATATATTGGACATTAGCCCTCTATTGGATGTGAGGTTTGTGAAGATTTTGTCCCAATCTGTAGGTAGCTAATTTGTATTATTGATTATGTCCTCTGAATTACAGAAGCTTTCCAATATCATGAGGTCCTATTTATCACTTCTTGGTCTTAGAGCATGAGCCATTGGAGTTATGTTTAGGAAATTTCCCCCTGTTCCAATGAGTTCAAAGCTCTTTCCCACTTTTTCTATTAGATTTAGTGTATATGGTTTTATGTTGAGGTCCTTGATCCACTTGAACTTAAGATTTGTGCAAGCTGACAAATATGTTGGTGGAATAATTTTTGTTTGTTTTTAATGAATATATACTGTTTTTCCCTATTTCTTCTTATTTGTTTTGATTTGACGTTTATCTTATCAGATATCACTACACTGGCTTGTGTCTTTGGTTTGTTTGCTTAAAATATCTTTCTTAATCTTTTTACTCTGAAGTAATGTATATCCTTAAAGTTAAGCTGTACTTCGTGGAGACAGCAGAAAGATGGCTCCTGTTTTGGCATCCATTCTCTTAGTTTGTATCTTTTTAGGGCAAATTGAGATGACTGATATTGAAAGATATCAATGAGCAGTGTTTACTGATTCCTGTTTTTCCATTGTTGTCATTGTTGTGTTTTTGTTCGTGTTGGTATTGTTGTTGTTGTTGGTGGTGGTGGTGGTGCTGCTGCTGGTGTGTGTGTGTGTGTGTGTGTGTGTGTGTTTGTGAATGCCAGGGCAGTGAGGTAAGAGTGGTGTGTGTGTGTGTGGGAGCACCCTCATAGAAGCAGGAGGAGGGGAATGGGATGGGAGGTTCATTTATTTTGTAAAAATAAGGATTGAAAAGATGGAATAATTTTTGATACAAGTGTATCAAGGAAGTCACAAAATTACATAGCATTTGTAGAACAAGATAGAATAAGGAAATAGATTATTAATACTAGAGATCATAAGAATATTTGAGATGTTGCAACTAAACTATTTTACTCTACNTTGTGAATATCTGTGTTTTAATGGAGATAGAACCCATACTTTATCTATAAGCTAGTAAATATTGTAAGTATTTCACATATTCTCTAGTGTGTGCTTAAATCAAACAGTCCTTAATGCCAGTAAGTATGTGAGCAAGAAACAAAAGTTGACATCCAATTAACATGGTCTCTTACAGATTTAATGGGCAGTAATAAATTCACGCCCATTCTTTGGCACTTTTATAAAACATGTGGTAACAAGTGGAATAAACCAGAGGGATGCTGCCCCATTGCTTTGTAATAAATTCTTTTTAAATTATTTGTTTGCCAAGAGGAGGAAGTTGTTTTGCAATGAAAGCCATAGGTTATTTAAACTTTTGCCTCTACAGTAAAACTAAATAATAAAATACAAATCCTTATGTTATATAGGAATCTCATTGGCTCTAAGCTCTGGCTTGCTATGTTATTTGATTTTATTTTTAGCCACACATCTTGTAGCTGTTTCTGGAGTCTCCTTTATTATTTTATTGCCAGTATTCAGAAAATTCCATGTTGTCAAGAGATGCTCCCCCAAGGATTTTAACGAAATATAACAGTAAAGTTTAATTAACAAGCAAACTTTTGCATACAAATTTATAATCCCAAAGTTTTTACATCAGAAAATATATTTGTAAATGTTAACATGGGCATGTTTTTGTATGATATGAACTATAGGAAGTAATTTTATGATAATTATTTATCTTTTATATGTAGAATATTACATTTTGTAATAATTGGTACTCATCCATATTGTATCCATAGTCATTCTAAAGCCTTGTGGTATATATGTGATTGTATCATAACTAACATTATTATAATTAATTATTTTGTGTAATGTAATAACTTTTTCAAAGTGATGTTTCTCATAGAGTTGAACATTAATTATTTTATTATGTATGATATTTTAAATTTTATTTTGCATTGTAAATAAACAATATCTAATTTTATGACATATGTAGTGATATCATATATGTCATATATAATAATATATAATATATATTATAGAGATATAAAAATATTAGCAAATGACTAAATTTCCTTCCTGTGTGCTCAGTGAGATTTTGTATATTTATACATTCTCAGAAGACAACAACTAAAAGTTTTTAACTTTTCCATTTCCTTAACCTAGTCATCATTGTATATGTGTGTTAAGAATGTGGATACCTAGGTATGTTCTCTCAAGCACAGTTATAAAAGTCAGGTCACCTAAATTCTTCATCTGATTAATGTCAATTTACTCTGATATGTTACGAACAGTGAACCACCTTATTACACTTTTGGTTCCACTCTGGCTTGCTCATCAATATTCTAACTTTTGCTTTAATTTTATCTTTTTTATTTATTTTTAATCAATCATTTCATTCATTTGTATCACAAATGATATCTCCCTTCCCAGTTACTTCTCCACAAAACATACCCCCATCCCATCTGCCTAGGAGAATGGCCTTGTCTCACAATTTTATCTTTTTATTGCCTCATTTCTTATATAAGTGATTTTACATTGAATTTATCTTCATATGATTTATTTAAAATACTCACTAATTCTCATTTGTTCTTGTAAATGTAAATATTTCCTTTTGATTCCAGAATATCATTCCATTACATATAAACCACTGTTTATTTGGTAGTAGTCAAAAATGTGGGAATAGAAATTTAAGACAAGCTTCCTAAAAAATTCTTTCATCATTTCTGAAAAGATTGACAAATTTGTCAGCAGACACATTCATAATGAACTTTCTACATGCTGTCCCTATAACTCAGTTCCTTAAATTGTGTAAAGCAAGTAAGATAACTACTATACTATGGAAACAACAGAGTTCCTTAAATTTTGAAACAAATTGTTGTATATATTCCCATTAACCTTTCTTCATAATTACTAAACTCACAAAAATTTGTTCTTTAGGAGGCATAGAATATAACTTATTTAGTTCTATTATATTATATAGAATAGTTCACTGTATTATCTGCTTAGTTCTATCTTCATTTTAGCTTGAGCTCTCTTCAATGTTTCATTCTTTTTAATAGTGTTTCAGATCTTTTATCGTTTTTGCCATTTCATTCACTTATAGCTTTTTGCCTTACGTTTGTGTTCTCTTGGGCCTCACTGAGCTATTCCTTCCCTATAACTTTAGCAAGTTTTTGTTTTTGTCTTCTCTAAACCCCTTTAATTCTTTTATGGTGCTTGGGGACATTTTTAAAAGATATTTTATTTACTTACATTTCAAATGTTATCACCTTTCCTGGTATCCCCTTCCTCCTCCCCTTGCTCACCAGTACACCCACTCCCAATTCTTGGTCCTGGCATTCTTCTACACTGGTGCAACAAGCCTTCACAGTACCAAGGGCCTCTCCTTCCAGTGATGATCACCAAGGCCATCCTCTGCTACATATGCAGCTGGACCTATAGGTCCTTCCATGTGTACTCTGGCTGGTTGTGGGACTTTGGGATATTCACAGACAGGGTAGTCTCCAGTGGAGCTGAGGTCAGAACTCTGAAGAAACCCGTGGTGGTTATAATTCACCTACATGGGATGGTAGGCCTTCCCCTGGACTCAAGGCTCCTGTCGAAGTTACTGCTTCCCCCTACAACCCCCACAGGAGAAGTGTGGGTTTTAGTCATGTAGACAATGTCTCAAGATTCTGACCTTCAGGCTAGACTCCTCCCAGTTACCTACCAATGACAAGATAACAGCCCGCTATAAGAGGGGCTGCTTGGCCCCACCTCACTCTCTCTCCTCATCCTCTACTCACTTTCTTACTCTCTCTCCCTCTTGCTCTTACTCTCTTACTCTAGCCTTTCTTTTCTCTCTCCCTTTCCCCCTTCTCTCCTCTTGGCCTTGACCAGTCTCACTTTCTTTCTACCTTCTCTCTTTCCCCCTGCCTTTCTATAATAAAGCTCTAAAACCATAGACTGTCTAGGTTCAACAAGGCCTTCTGTGCTTGGACAATGGGATAGGCTTTCCTCTAATGAGCCATTTATAATCACCTGATGGAAGGCTTTCCTGTGATCCATTCAAGGCTTGGGACTAAGGACCTGCATGGGAACCTCTCTCTGTCAGTCCTCTCTCCCATATCTGTGGGGCTGAGGATGTCGCCCTGGGGCTCCTGGTACCGAGGGCTTCCCCTTGTCTACCCCCTGTCAAGTGGGCTCAGTGGCTTAGATGCCCATGTGGGTCAGAGTGGAAAACGTCCTGCAACCTTCCTGAGTCTGCCTGCCCAGAGTACAGGAGGAACTCTGGCCAGAAGTGTGTTCCTTCCTTTGCCCCTCTTCCCCTACCCCACAGGTTGGCAAAAGCACAGGGTATACAAGCCTGGCTGAACCTGGAGGGCAGGTATTTTGTGCATTGACTGAATAATTTCTGACAGACACAGGTCAACCATGTTAAGATTGTTAATCCAAATGCTGAGAAGAGATAAAAATGACTCCAGATAGAAAGACTGAGACAGATGTAGCAGTAGATAAAAATTAATGAAGAAATCATGCCTCATGGAGACATTAATAGTGTCTCCAGTTTTGTTTTGTTTTGTTTTTTTTAGCAACCATCTTAACAGATATGACCTTTTTCTGCCACACCTTATCCAGGCACCTATGCAGCTGGCACTGCTATCCATCCAAGCTGTTATATCCTGTACTCAAGACACATTGTAGAGTCTGCTTGCCTGGCAATCAAAAGGTAAACACTTCAACTAAAACCTGCAAATAATTTAGAAGGAAGTAATCTGTTAAGGTGACATTTGCCCATCAGTAATGACCTCACCATTTTTAGGCAGTAGGCTTCTTTTACAAAACAGCATCAATATCTAATAAAACCAACAGGCTAAGCATCTAATAGGTGAGGATGGTAGAGTAACAAAAAACTCTATAATTATGGACAAACCCAGGTAGAGCTAAGATGATATGAATCACAACCATTACCAAATATTGCAGCTCCATAAATGCCAGACATTTCCTAAATTAGATATTCATCCACACCTCTTTTAGTCATATGAGTGAATTTATTCAAATTTAACTGAATCTGTTTTCTCATAAAATTCTACTGAAGATAACTGTGTGTTTCATGAACATGACTTTAAGCCCTATGGCTACCTCTCATTGCATTATTTAATTACATATATGGCCCATGATTTTTCACAGTGAAAGCCTTTTTTTTTCTTTTTTCTTTAGATATTTTCTTTATTTACATTTCAAATGCTATCCTGAAAGTTCCCTATATCCTTCCCACACACTGTTCCCCTATCCACCCACTCCCATTTCTTGGCCCTGGCATTCCCCTGTACTGGGGCATATAAAGTTTGCAAGACCAATGGGCCTCTCTTCCCAATGATGGCTGACTAGGCCATCTTCTGCTACATATGCATCTAGAGACACGAGCTCTGCGGGTAGTGGTTACTTCGTGTTGTTGTTCCACCTAAAAGTTTGTAGAGCCCTTCAACTCCTTGCATAATTTCTCTAGCTCCTATATTGGGGGCCCAACATTTGAAATATAAATAAATAAAATAATTTAATAAAAAATAAATAAAAAGAGAAAGAAAAATGAAAGAAAAATGTTTAAAAATTCCCTGGTTTTGTTTAATATGTATGTATTTGTTTTCTGTAATTCTTTTTGTGCTATAGATCACACCCACAACTTTTACATGCTTAGTACTTGCCCTTTTCTCAGGCCTAAAAACATGTTTTTAAATTGGAGATATTGTGCATAGTATAACTACATAAAGCAAGGTTTGAATTTTATAGGACTGTAAATAGTTTTTCTTTATATTGAATCACTGATATGTAAATAAAACAGAAAAAATAAAAAGCTTTCCATTTTATAGGCTATTGGTGCTTGTATTTTTCTCAGACATTTTGCTTATCTAGAGTCCTTCCTAGATACTTTAGTACTCTCTATATAAATCTGCCGTGCACTTTTGTAATCACTTAAAATGAAATAGATATAAACCCACAAAGATTTTTAAAAGTGTCAGTCAAGTGCTGCGTGAAGCGCTGAGCTTAAGTCAATCACCACCTGGTGTCTACATTGTGCCTGCGCCTCACATCTGTGCCTGAGCTTGATAAATGGGATGCACACACATGTGCGACAGAGATAAATGCCTTTGGAGATGAGAACGTATGTAGTCATTCCAAATAAAATAAAAGCTTTATTTTTCCATACACAGAGCTTAAGCAATTCTTGTTTATTGATTTCCTCCTATGTGTCTCCAAGGTTCAAGAATGAATTATTTATTGTCATAGTCTGAAAATTTGAGTAGCAATTCATCCATCGCCCTCATGGTTTCCATACTTAAATAGGAGAGTAATTGAAGTACAGCTTCACTTTCACCACATTATTTCCTCTCTATCTTTGTAGTTTAGGTGCAACTATGAAGTTGTCTGCAAGTTTTTAGCTTTTAACCTTTCAATTTTGCTAATATCATTGTATATATTTTTAACTATATTAAATGTTTTGTATTCTTTGACGTTTTGGGGGCAAATACACTGTTCCATACAGAGTATTATGGAAGTTCTTATGATGGGATGAACACCATCAAATGAACCTCACATTACCTAATGGATCATTTCCATTCCATATAAAATTTTCTTTAATTTTACTGTTTAACATTATAATTGTTTGAAAGATAAATCATGCCCATGAATAAAATGCTACATATAAATTCTATAACCTGTTCTCCATGTGAATGCAAGCTTTGATCAAAGAGCAAAAATCTCAAATTAAATGTCTTCATTGCTTACTGATGTTTTGATTTTTGATAAAACAATTAAGATGTGATTTTATTTGGCATAATTTAATCCAGACTGTTAATTCAGCCCTGAAGGTCCATTTATCATGGAAAATTTTAACTTTGTTTTTCAATTACGCATTTAAGCAGAAATATTAGTTAGGTTTTATATCAAAAGATAGAAAAGCTCATTGGAACAACTTCACTACCGTTGTTAATTAGAGAAAAGTGCAGTTGGAACTCAATGAGATATAAGAAATAGAATTCAATGTACCACCAAGAAACTACCTACTTTTCTTCTATTATGCTGAAGTAGAGTAAACAAAAATTTGATACATTAAAAGTAAGATGTAAGGGACTGGAAAGATGGCTAAGCAGTTAAGAGCTCTGGATATTCTTCCACAGTAGTTGGGCTTGGTTCCCCATATCCATGTATGGCTCAAAACCATCTATAACTCCATTCCCAGGGGATCCTATGCCCTCTTTTGGTCTCTGCAAGAACCACACATGCACATGGTACATAGACATACATGTAAGCAAAACACTTATACATCTAAAATGAAATAAAAATAAAAATTAACAAAGTTTTTTTAAGTAAGATATCGACTTAGGGGGAATATAAAATATGGAGTATGCATACATACATGCATACATACATACATACATACATACATACATACATAAAAAGAAAAAAGTAAGACATAAACTTAGGAATCTGAATTAATTACTATCTGATTTTAATTTTTCTTTTCTTAACTTCTCATTTCCATTTACACACGTCATTGTCTTTGAAACTGATTATCTTAATGGTGTTAGATTAATGATGGAAACTAATTAATGTTACTATGATATTTAGGCATAGAAGTTATTTCTAATCTCTTGAGTTGGACCAATCTGTATCACTGGGGATCTGCAGATTGTGGTTGAATTAATGCTATGAGACTCAAAAAATAAATGATGAGAAGTTTCTAGTTAACACTAGGGAAGTCTCATAATTGGGGAGTTTGTTGCCATGAACAGTATATACTCAGTGGTTGTTTGCTAAATGAATCTACAAGCAACAACTAAATTCAACTATCAGATAAATGAGAAATGATCATTGACACTCAAAATTTTGCATGTCTACAGACACAGCTATTAGTTGGCATAACAATGAAAAGTCTCCAATACTTTCAAAGACTCATGGAAATAAAATTATATAATTTTAGGCTGCCAAGTTCAGGGATTTTTGCTTTGATTTTATGTAGTACAAACATCTGTAGGTTACAGTAAAGGAAAAGCAGAATTTTAAAAGCAGGATAAATCAAGAAAGACCAACGCGTGGATACTTCACTCCTCCCTAGAATAGGGATTAAAATATACATGGAAGGATGTGCAGAGACAAAGCTTGGAGCTAAAATGAAAGGATGGGCCTTCCAGAGAGTGTCCCACCTGGGTGGTCCTCACATAATCAGCCACCAAACGCAGACACTACTGCATACACCAGCAGGACATTGCTGAAAGGACCCTGATATAGCTGTCTCCTGGGAAGCTTTGACAGTTCCTGACAAATGCAGAAGTGGATGCTCACAATCATCTATAGGGCAGTACACAGGGTCCCCAATGTAGGAGCTAGAAGGAGTACCCAAGAGTTGTAGGGGTCTGCAACCCTGTAGATGGAACAACAATATGAACTAATCAGAACCCCCAGAGCTCATGTCTCTAGCTGTATATGTATTAGAAGATGGCCTAGTTGGCCATTATTCGGGAAGAAAGGCCCTTGGTCTAGCAATGTTTATAGGCCCCAGTACAGGGGAATGCCAGGGCCAAGTAGTGGGAGAGGGAGGGTAGGGGAGCAGGGCTGGGGTAGGATATAGGGGTCTTTTGAATAACACTTGAAATGTAAATGAAGAAACTCTCTAATAATAACAAAAAAAGCATGATTACTCCTGTGACAGTTGTTTCTAAGGGCTTGTCAGAATGGCCAAAATACCTGAGAGAACTTCCTGCTCAAGCCCAAAATCTTTCCTGAAACCTTTTTCTTTGTCCAACCCTATGATTAAAATTCCTGCCTGAATCTACTTATCTTTTATAGCCTAAAGTTAAATTTCTGCCTGAACTTATTCCTTTACCACGTGTGGGTGTCAGATTCCTGCCTGAACTTACTTCCTTGTCTTTGGCCAATGTCAGGTCCCTGCCAAATGGCACCCCAAAAGGCTCTTCACATCCCCCCCACTTTCATTCATAAACAAGACTGAGTCTGTCTTAGGTGTTCTGACAAGAATGCCTTCATTACTCGTCTTCAAGACATGTACAGGCGCAACTTGTTTGTGTTATATGAACAAAGAAGGCCTTTTTGTATTTGTAATAAACAAACATGGTCTTTTGGCATATACCTCTGTCTTAGGTTGGTAAGGCTCTGTGCAGAATCTTACCTGTCTCTGACCTGCCAGCCTATTAAATTTATAACTCTCATTGGGGGTTCATTTTAGTTTCAAGCCATGTATTTTGGCCATCAACATGTTGATGTTGTTAAAGGCAAACTTTAACACGATGGGCAGGAATAAAAGTATTCCCAGGGGCCGGGCGTGGTGGCGCACACCTTTAATCCTAGCTCTAGGGAGGCAGAGGCAGGCGGATTTCTGAGTCCGAGGCTAGCCTGGTCTACAGAGTGAGTTTCAGGACAGACAGGGCTACACAGAGAAACCCTGTCTCAAAAAACAAAACAAAAAAACAAACAAACAAACAAAAAAGTATTCCCAGGACAAGAAAGGCTAGCATGATCATGTCATATATGCCATTCTTGAAGCTTGACCAAGATAGAAATACCGACTTCAGGCCATGGATAATTTTACTAGCAATATCATCAGCAGCAAAGCTCAGTAGAACAGCAGTCTTTAAATTCATAATTTCACTATGCAAAGTTAAAACATCCAGGGTGGTGTTGGATTTATATGTCAAACACCATGCAAGTACCTTTGAACATTCTCCCAATTATAGTCACTATCATTGTAAATTTTAGAAGTAACACAAATCCATTGATATTTAGCATGACTCTCGAGTTGATGTTGTGACAAAGAATAATGCTGACTGTGAGCTTGCTGAGTGCCCTGACAATGGTGACAGAAAAGCTGTTTTGGACATATGTTCCTGACCCACCTTTGCTTGCCTATATCCCAGATTGGACAAGCTGCCTTGTCTCAAGCTTTTAGATCTTGTGGGAGAGAGAACATGCAGACTGTAAAAACTGCCTTCAAAGACTTACTTGCATTTTAATGGTCACCTTTGTTATGACAACAAGCAAAACTGTATCTAAACACTCAGATCTGGGAACCTAAATACTTACTTGATACTCTAATTTCTATTGTTATAATCTCAGACTGATAAATATGTCTTATAACACACACACACACACACACACACACACACACACACACACACACACACAGCTGCTCAATTTTGATTCTTTCTAATTTTTCCTCAAATTCATATTTCTATCACAGTTCAAGAAATAGTTTGAATAGAAGGCACATTGAAGTGCAGAAGGCTCATACTCTAATAATCCATTATTTAAGATAGTTTTAAGTTGATTTTATTGCTCAATGTGTCCTAATTCTACTAGAATTACCTTCAGATAAGTAATTATTATCATTATTAGGAACTATTGCCATGATCTCTAAAACAGATTTTACATATACAATTTTATTTCTTCCAAACCAAATACTCATTTTATGACAAAAGTAATTTCAGGATAATTCTAACAATAATCCATCATATTTTTCAGAAACACTAGAATGAAGGCTTTTAATATTTTCATCATAAAATATCAGTAGTTTAGAGAATAAATATACTCTGACTTAATAATATTGCTTACTGAAATAACACGTGAAATCACAAATGTGTACAGTTCTTGTGTGGTTCCCCATTCCTCCTCACCACAGGGGTGTGGAAACTCCACTGGGCAGGCGAAATGCAGAATGCTAGACTGCATTTACTCTGCACAGCCACCCAGTGCTACTCTAGCGGGAAGCATGGATTCATGGATGCATTGCTCAGGGGCTGAGAGAATGCAGCCTACGATCCTCAGCCTGTGTGAGAAACTAGGCAGGCTGAGGTCGAAGAGTCAGGGGTTCCCAAGCTCCTAGATATCCAGTCACAGCTAGAAATTGTAAAGATTCAGAACAAGAGGGGTCCATGAGCCTATGGGGAAGAGGTTGGGGCCAGGGGTTCTCTAACTCCTGGACATCCAAATGCTGCTAGAAGTCGAGGGAGTTGGAAATAGAGGGACACTGAAGGCTAAGAAAGCTCTCTGGGCAGAGGAGAAGAAACTGCAGCTTAGCTCAGGGAGTGATTGCCCAGGAGCTTGGAGGGACCTTCTGCAGAAGACTTGGGTAGCACGTCTCTGTAGATAAAGACTTCCTCCATGCACCCTATGGCAGTTCTTGATGAGACAGTCCATGCTTGTCCATATAGTTTATTGATTGTTCATCATGGAAAATGGGTATATACCATTTCCTCAAGGTAAACAAGAGATTAAATACTTTTTGCAGGAAAAAATGTCCAGGAAGTGAAGCTTATTGGCCAAACCCTCAGGACCCATCTACATACCTGCTTTGCATGGAGAACTCTGTTTGTCTGCTATGTGACCACTGGTCACATTCATTATGTGGGGAGGTGTGGTCACATGTTCCAGGCCAAAAATCAGGTCAGGAACAGAGGATCTCCTACTGTCCTCAGGTATGCAGTGCTAGAGTTTTTGAACCTACTCCACCTTTCCAATTTTCCCGATATGGTTCACTGTCCCACATTGTTGTATCTGTGTAATATAAAAATTTGAAAATTTAAGCACATTTAATTCTGTTGTGGGAAATTCATTTTATTTCATAGACAATGTTGTTATTACATTCAACATTACAGTTTGGATAACTGTGACTATCTACTTAGCTAGTTTTTATCTTTCAAGATATTTTTTTATCTAATTTTAGAATTAGAATTTGAATTTATTTGATTGAAAACATTATTTTTATATTCTATATTGTGTTTATGATTCTCTTCCCCATCCTACCAGATCCTCTCTTCCTCACCCCCGAAGCAAATCCAGATCTTTTCTTACTATCTCTCATTATAAAACAAATAGGCGTCAGAAAAAATTAAGGAATAAAAAAGTTAGAAAAAATAAAAACAATCAAACCTGCATAGCAACATAACAAACACACGAACAACAAAGAACCAAAGAAAAAGTACAAGAAACATGTAGATGCAGAGACACACATATTGACAAAGAATTTCATAAAACTTTCCAATCTGGGCGTGTTTACCAATAAGGACCAAACATTTAAATATAAGAGCCTATGGAGTCCATTCTCATCTAAACACACTAAGAGGAAAGAGTATGATCAACATATAATGTATGAAAATGGATAAATAAATGAAGTAAAAACCACTATAGAAATAACATAAATAACATAAAGTTATCAATCTTATTTGAAGATTAAACATGTTTACAATGTCAAAGATAGTGTTCCTTGTATCTATACCAATACCATGAAGTTTTTACTACTAATGCTTTGTAGTACAGCTTTAGGTCAGGGATCCTTATTCGTCCAGATGTGCAGGATCACTTTGGCTCTCCTTCATCTTTTGTTTTTCAATATAAAGTTCAAAACCATTCTTTCAAGATCTGTAAAGAATTGTGTTAGAATGTTGATGGGGATTGCACTTAATCTTTATATCCTTTTGGTAAGATGACCATTTTCACTATGTTAATCCTACTGATACATGAGCATGAGAGTTTGCTCAATCTTCTGATATCTTCCCCAATTTCTTTCTTCAAAGACTTGAAGTTATTGTTATATAAAACATTTATTTGCTTGGTCAGAGTTATACCTAGAAACATTATATTGCTTGTGGCTATTTTGAAGGATATTATTTTTCTAATTTCTAAGCCTTTGCCTTGTATAGAGAAGGGCTACTGATTTCTTTGTGTTAATTTTGTATCAAGCCACTTTACTCAAGGTGTTTATCAGCTGCAGGAGTTCTCTGGTAAAAAGTTTTTGGGTCATTTATATAAACCATTATACCATCTGCAAATAGCAATACTTTGACTTCCAACTTTCCAGTTTGTATCCCTTGATCTCCTTGAGTTGTATTATTGCTCTAACCAGAACTTCAAGTTCTATATTGAAGAGTGAAAAGCCTTGTAGTTTCCTTATTTTTAGTGGAAATGCTTAAAGTTTCTCTCCATTTAATTTGATGTTGGCTATTGGCTTGCTGTATATTGATTTTTAGAAATTCAGGAAAAAGATGGAGCAGAGACTGAAGCAATGGGCAACCATCACAGGCCAGTTTTGAGACCAATCCCATGGGCAGGCACCAATTCCTTACACTACTATGGATTCTATGTTGTGCTTCAGTACATAGGAGTCCTCTACCCAACACCTGACTGAGACAGATGCAGAAACCCACAGACAAACATTGAAAAGTGGCTGGGGACCCCTTGGAAGACATAGGGAAAGGATTGAAGGCCCTCAATGAGATAGTAACCCTATAGGAAGATCAACAGTGTCATCTAACCTGAACTTCTGGGAGCTCTTAGAGACTGATCCCCCATCAAATAGCATACACAGTCTGGTCGCAGGCCATGACACACATATAGCAGAGGGTTGCCATGTCTGGCCTCAGTGGGAGAGGATATGCCTAATTCTGCAGAGACTTGATGCAACTAAATTGGGCTATAAGGGAAGATTCCCTCTCAGAGGCAAATGGGAGGTAGAATGGGGAAGAATTCTGCAAGGGGGTACCAGGAAGGACACAACATTTGAGATATAGTTATTTAATTAGTTAAAAAGTTTTCAAGCAGTCATATCAATGAGTCTGCCTCTCACAACACTCCATAGCCTGCAAGTCTCCCTGGAGATCTGCCATAGACAGGGCAACAGGTAAGTCACTCACCCAGATAATCACATCACAGTATCTGGGACTGTCAAAGAGCCCAGTGGATATGGGACCCATCCCCTCTATGCTAACTCATTCTCTATTCCACTCTGTACCTAAATATAATAAAAGCAACATACAGAAAACCAACAGCCAATATCAAATTAAATGGAGAGAAACTTGAAGCAATTGTACTAAAATCAGGGACAAGACAATGCTGTCCACTCTCCTGGTATCTATTCAATATAGTAAAGTTTTATCTAGAGCAATAAGAAAACAAAAGGAGATCAAGGGAATACATATTGGCAAATAAGATGTCAAGGAATCACTATTTGCAGATGATATAATAGTACACATAGACAAACAAAAATTTCTACCAGAGAACTTTTACAACTGATAAACAACTTCAGCAAAGTGGCTGGATATAAAAGTAACTCAGACTGATCAGTAGCCTTCTGTGAAACAAATGATAAATGGGCTGAGAAAAAAACAGAGTGAGTTCCAGGACAGCCAGGGGAACACAGAGAAACCCTGTCTCGAAAAACCAACCAAACAAACAAACAAACAAACAAAAAATAATAGGGAAAGAGCACCCTTCACAGTAGTAACAAATCATATAAAATATCTTGGAGTAACTCTAACCAAACAAGTAAAAGATCTGTTTGACAAGAACTTCAAGTCTCTCAAAAAAGAAATGCAAGAAGACCTCAGAAGATGGAGCAATCTCCCATGCTCATGGATTGTTAGGCTTAACATAGTAAAAATGGCCCTCTTAACAAAAGCAATCTACAGATTCAATGAAATCCCCATCAAAATTCCAACACAATTCTTCAAAGATATAGAAAAGCAATTCTTAATTTCATATGGAGAAACAAAAAACCTGGAATAGGGAACACGATTCTTAACAATAAAAGAACTTCTGGGGGCAAATCACCACCCCTAACTCAATTTGTACTACAGAGCAATAGTGATTAAAAATTTTAAAAATATATGATATTGCTATAGAGAGTAACAGACCAATCATTGTACTAGAACTAAAAACACAGAACTAAACCCATACACATATGAACATTTGATCTTTGACAAAGAAGCCAAAAAGCATACAGTGATAAAGAGAAAGCATCTACATTAAATGGTGCTGGTCTAACTGGTAGTCGATATGTAGAAAATGAAAATAGATCCGTATTTATCACCTTGCCTTTTTTTTTTTAATCACAAAGCCTAAATCTAAATGGAACAAGGACGTTAACATAAAACCAGATACACTGAATTGAATAGAAGAAAAATGTGAAAAAGCCTCGAACTCATTGGCACAGGGGAACAATTCCTCAACAGACAATGACTCAGGTTCTAAGATCAACAATTATAAATAGGACCTCATGAAACTGAAAAGCTTCTGTAAGGCAAAGGACACAGTCAATAGGACTAATGGGCAACCTACAGAACAAGAAAAAAAAAAAAAAAAAAACATCTTCTCTAACCCTACATCTGAAAGAGGGCTAATATACAAAATACATAATGAACTCAAGAAGCTAAGGTCCCCCCAAAACCAAATAACCCTATTAAAATTGGGTTACAGAGCTAAACAGAGTTCACAATAGAGGAATCTCAAATGACAGAGAATCACTTAAAGAAATGTTTTAAAGAAGTGTTTAAAGTTCTTATAATCAGGGAAATGAAAATCTAAATGACACTGATATTCTCCCTTACACCAATCAGAATGGCTAAGATCAAAAGCTCGGGTGACACCACATAATGATGAGGATGTGGAGAAAGAGGAACACTCCTCCATTTCTAGTGGGATTGGAAACTGTTACAAGCACTCTGGAAATCAATCTGGCTGTTCCTCAGAAAACTGGAAATATATTTACCTGAAAACCCAGCTATACAACTCTTGAGCATATGCCCAAAAGATGCCACACCATATCAAAAGTACACATGCTCCACTATGTTCATTTTGGCCTTATTTGTAATAGCAAGAAGCTAGAAACAACTCAGATTTCTCTCATTCAAAGAATGGATACAGAAAATGTGGTTAATTTACGCAATGGAATACTTACTATGCAGCTATTATGTACATTATGAGTTTTGCAGGCAAATGAATAGAACAATAAAATATCATCCTGGGTGAGGTACCAGACACAAAAAGACATGCATAATATGTAATCACTAGTAGGTATTAGCCCAAAAGTAAGAAATACCTACAATACAACTCACAAATATTAAGAAGTTTAAGAAGCAAAAAGTCCCAAGGGAGGATGTTTCACTCCTACTTAGAAGGGGGAAGAAATGATCACGAGAGACAGAGGGAGAGAAGGACTTGGGTGGAAGAGAGGAGAGGGAGGGGAGAAAGGGATCCAAATAGCTTTAGAGCAGCAATTAATTGCTTTTCACCTAAGGGTAAGACCTTGTGAGATTTCTCCAAGCTATTTTTGCTTTTAATTGGGTGAAGAATCTACATAAGCTTCCCCTCTGGCATTCAAATCATTGATTTATGTGTCTTCTCTTGCATATCTTTTCAATCTTGCTTGAGTTATTTTTCCTATTGTAATGATTCTTTTTGATGAAGTACTCTACATGTGCCAATTAGATTCTTTTATTTGATTATGTTGGCTGATTTTCTCTTTAGCATTCCAATTTGCTGCTGAAAGGAGAATGTTATAGTCATGTAACATGTAACATAAGGCTGTGGATTTGTTAAGTGTTTCAGTCTGGAACTGCTAGCATTTGAAGAAGCCTCTCTTTGTGGCAACAGTTGATGTCTGAACAGTGAACTGAGTCTTTAAAAACTGGATAAATAACATTAGCATTTTGTGTCAGAAACTGTAACTAGTCAAAAGTCCATACCCAGTATTCCTATGAGACTTTATATTGGTCTAGTAGATAATGATAATATTTGAAAGACAGTATGCATACAGTTATAAAGACTACAGAGTCAGAAAAAAACTCAGTATGATAGAAATCTAAGTTGAGAATTAATAATTAAAGGTGAGGAAAAAGGAGGATTGATGAAAAATATCAATAAGCCAATCAGCAGATTGGCTCTTCTCTGCTTTTGGGTCAAGTAATAAAAATGATTTAGGAAAGGTGTTACAATTTGAGTAGGATACTTTGCCCTTTAAATTCTTAATCTGCAGAGGAAATTGCTTCACAAGCCTTTTTCAAATCAACAAATTTGATGAAAGAAGCAGTAGCAGCCTCAAGATAGGACAATCACTTTCATTTTCTTAGAATATATAATATTAAATGTATTGATAAACTTAAACCCTTAAAACTATCCTATCTCATGACATATGGACTACACATTAACTATTTTCAAAATTAATATTTAGTTGATAGAAGGATCCTTGGAAGTATTGTCACTAAAATCCTGTTTGAGAATACTAAATCTAGATTGAATCTACCCTAAACCTGTTTAATTTTTTTTTTTATTAATAAGAATAATCTGCTGTTTTACATATAGATTAAATGCAGTGTATTTCACTTCTCAAAGTCCATGAAACCAAGATTTCTTGAATTTATGACTTTAGTATATATGTTACATAGCTGTTTACTAATTAGTAATTACAAATCTAGGCATATTAATGTCAATTATACTGAATTTTTATAATTTTACATACTCATTGTCTTCTCACGTTCCTTCCTCTCACAAAAAATTCTTTTCCCAATAAATCCATGCCTACTTTGATGTGTTTTGTAGAGTTTTGAATTCCTGTGTTTAATTAGGGTTGCTTTCATGAGCATAGACACAAGTCTATCTACTGGAACATGAGGTATCCATTCAAGGCTACACTGAAGAAATGGCATGCAGATCCCCTGTACAACTGTGATGCCCATAGTTCCTTCTCTACACAAATTTATATTTCTTATTAAGTTCACAAATGTTCATAAGTGAGTAGTAGGTAAATATTGTATTCTATGAATCCTGATATAAAATAATGATACTGTATAGGGTGTTATTCTTCCTTCCTGTAGAGACACAGAGATGGGGATCAGGAAGGACATTTATTGGCACTTCTCATCATGATCCCTCAGGACGTCATCATCCAGACGCCAGTTGGCAGAAGAAAAAAAATAAAGAACCAGGAAGAAGACGAAGACTTGTACTAAACTCACTTTATGAGGTACAAGTGAAAGCTGCAATGCACATTACTGATGCAGGCTAAGGTACAAAGAAACAATACTCATCAACATGTAATTTCATGTTAAGTGAGAAGGGAGAAAGACTAGAGGAGTCAAATGTGGGTGGTGAATACTAGAACAAGTCCCACAGAATCACCTAAGCAGGGCTCACAGAGATTGAAGTAGCAAGCATGGGGCCTTCATGGGTCTGTTCTATATAATCTTACATATTATAGCTGTTAGCTTTGTTGTTTTGTGAGTTTCCTGAAAGAGGGTTTAGGTGTATCTCTGACTCTTTTGACTGCTCATGGGACTCTTTATCCTTCTATTTGCTTGACTTGATCAGTGTCAATGTGAAGGCTTTTGCCTGTTTGTTTGTTTGTTTGTTTGTTTGTTTGTTTGAGACAGGGTTTCTCTGTGTAGCCCTGGCTGTCCTGGGACTCACTCTGTAAACCAGGTTGGCCTCAAACTCAGAAATTCACCTGCCTCTGCCTCCCAAGTGCTGGGATTAAAGGTGTGCACCACCAAACCCAGCTGCTTTTCCCTTTTCTTATTGTATCTTTTTTTGCCTTGATTGTAGCCCTTTGGAGGCCTGCACTTAAATAAAAAAGGAGGAAATGATGGGGGTGGATTCCAGGGAGAGAAGACTTAGCAGGGAGTTGGGAGGAGTGAGGGAATGTAGCTGTGATGAGAATATATTGTATGAATGAAGACCAACAAGGGCATGAGGACATAATGACTGACTGTGCGATTTGCCTTAGTACTTTATGAGTCGGCCATGCATAATATGAACCACATGCCTTTAACATACCTTATGACATCATAATTTCAAAACATTGACTTAAAACTTAAAACGCTCACAGGGTTGTACATGTAACATATATGTCTCAGAGTTTTACAAATGACTTTTAATTTTGAATAATGAAATTGGTTTTGGGAAAACATTTAAGGCAAAATTAGCTTTTTCCCTGGTGATCTCTTATTATTTACTCATTTCTTTCTCTAAAGCATAAATCAAAACTCATTGGAGTAATTTTGCAAGTTAGGGGAAAATACAAAACATTCATATGTCAACATTTGAATTTACAGTCTTGATTTGACTTATACCAAGTTATGAAAAAGTAAATAATATTGAATACTTGAGAGTTAATCAAGACTATTGTCAGAAATACAAACAGAAAGTCTTTGGTATTCAAAATACTTTTCAGTGAAAATGTCTAATATTTCAGTCAGCTTAGTTTTTTAACCGAGTCAGTAGGAAGAATTCACCATAGTACTTTAACTACTAAAGATGGGCAAAACATTGAGTCTATAACATGATTCTTGTATCTGTAATGATGAAAATACACATAGAATTGATTTAAAGAAAAAAAAGAAATGGTAAATTATTAAATTATATAATAAAGATATCTATCTGTGGCTTCAAGTTGAAATTATGTAACCAGCACATTTACTTTTTAACATTCCACATCACTCAGCTAGAAAATTCACATAAATATGAGGAAATTGATAAAGTGAGCATGCTACTGACAGGAGGTGAGGATACTTTATAGAAATTATAGTGCCTTTGGATGATTATTGGCTGGAGTGCCCAGAAGATTCTCTCTAAATATTGAAGTCCATGAAAACACTTGACTAAGAAAGAGCATTTGGGTGAGATTATAGCTGTTAAATCAAAAATACATTATGTACAATGGGGATATTATGCAGGTAATGTAACACACAAATTGATCACTCATATCATAAATGGGATTAACTGCTCAGAGAACAAGTTTCTCAATCATTCCAAGGACCAGAAACACTGAAAAGCAGATAGATTATGGCTGCAAAAGTGCATTTCAGCAAGATGAATATTTTAAGACACAGTATAATTTAATATGAAAAAGCAATACTATAATGAATGATAAGGAAAAATGTCTTATTCCAGGTAGAGATATAATATATAAAATCTATCTATCACTATCTCTATATATTATATATAGGCTGATAGGGATGCTTACAATGCTGAGTGTTAAGTGGTGACGGAGCAGACTATAGCCATTTTCATATTTCAATTGGATCTTTCATATATAGAAAATTAAAGGAAGTATTACTTTGAAAATGATGTCCTTGACATTCTTTTTAATGTGTGGGAGATAAGATTTTATTCTTTCTCATGATGATTAATGTACAAATAATGTAGCCTGATTGACTCTCACTATGTTTCAGTTGAAAATATATTAATAAGTACAGTTATATTGTCATAATCTATAATTCTAAAATGTGAACTTCTCCCAAATCCATTATATTTTGAGTTTTAACATAGAACTACATGTTTTATTTGACTTCAAGTGATGCTGATCACTGCCAAAATATTTGTGAACTAAGGTGTTCTTATAACAAACCAAAACTTGGTGTTGTACTTTCTGTATAAGGTATATGTATATGAAACAAAATTAATTTAATGTTTAGATTTGAGTCCTATATACATCAGTATGTATGTGCAATTATTTCACATAAAAAATAATCTATCTTACGCTTTTGTGATATTGGATATATGACCCTTTTTGTATTTGGAGTAAAGTCACAATGTAGACTATGATAAATGATGTGGAATAAAACATTCATTTGAAAATTAGATGAACACAAAATCACGCAACTTGATTAGAATATCTGGAAAAGGTCATTTTGCACATATTTATAATTTGTCTGAATTCAATGTAGGTCATCAGAACTGGAAGTCAAAATGAAAAGTTGGGCTTGAAAATTGGAAACTGTATAGAGAAATAGTCACAGACAGACTGTACTTCTGATTATCCAACTTGACTGCCTCCAAATTTTCATGACTCACAGGGAAAACTGAGTGAGGTTCACCAAGGACCAACATTAATACTGCACAAGGATGTAGCATGAAATAAGACAGGCAGACAAGAGAGCTTGGTTCACACATAAAAAAATGAGTAGCAAAGTGACAAAAGCATCTGCAAGTTACAGAAACACTGACTCTGTTTCAATATTTACTGTCTGGCTCTGATACAGTAATCTCACATCATTTTTCCCATAAAACAATTCGATCTCAAGCCACAGAGAGAACAAGAGAAAATGTGTCATCATCTAAGATGAAATAAGAGAAAAACAAAGCAGAAAAATAACGTTTCGGTTTTCTAGAATAGAATTTGAAGTGTTTCACAGAGTTCAGATGAGTTTCAGAATAGGCAGCTTCAACACTGCTTTCTCCTCTCAACATATAGACATAGTTTTCTGTAGCTACTTCACTATGAGTCACACACAAACATAGAAGGTACACCTACAACATTCAGGAGTCATGGAGATTCTCAACTCTTCCTACTACTTTCTTAATGACATTCTTAATTTGTAACCAATGACAATCTGTAAAAGGACGACATCAACTAACATTCCAAGGTAGAATAGGAAGCCTCAAGACCTCATGCCTAAATGAAGAGTGCTTTATTTTAATGCTATGAAGAAACACCATGACCAAGGCAACCCATATAAAAGAAACCGATTAATTGGTGCTGGTTTACCATTTCAAAGGTATTGTCATCATGGAGGGAAGCATGGCAGCATGCAGGCAGCAATGGTCCTGGAGGAGGTGAGAGTTCTACATCTTGATCTTAAAGGCAGCCAGGAGGAAACTGGATTTCACAATGGGCAGAGCTTGAGCATAGGAGACTTCAAAGTCCACCCCACAGGGACACATTTTCTCCAACATGGCCAAACCTCCTTATAGTGTTACTCTCCATGGGCCAAATATTCAAACACAATAATCTCTGGGGAGTCAAACCTGTTCAAATCACCACAAAGAGCTGTAGGAAATTAATGGCTGTGACAGGAGAGAGAACTGGTCTTCCCTAGAGAAAAGCCCTTAATAGCTTATCCAATCCTCAATGGACATCCCTGCCGCGATCCCAATCTCTGACCAGCAGAGAGTGGGAATAACGACACTCACGCCAAGGTAGGTTCTTCAACAGCAATCTAGATCTTTTACTCAAGGCAGTAACAGCGCTCTCTCAGCAATCTCCCGCAGTTAACTCCCGCAGTGAGCTCCTCCCTTTACTCAGGCCATCCCATATATACCCAGCCCTCTTACATCATCTCACTCCACTCATTGCTCTCCAATCAGCATCATTATGCCCCTACCACGAGTTGCACGCGTTGGCAGGACAACAGATCATTGGCTAACACTGTGGTAAGGCTATATGACGTTTCAGATCATGAGGTAGGCACGGATGACTCAGCTTGCCCTTTTCAGAAGTTTTAGTAAACAGGATGGGGTTACAAGGCTTGGCACTAAGCTGGGTGCCATCTTAACTCAGGGTTATGTCCGCTTCCCACACAGCCCTAAGTGCATATACATAGGAAAATACAACTAAAGGACTCACTCAGCGTTACACACACACACATACACACACACACAACACACAATCAAAGTCATGAAATGGAGAGAAGTTGAGAAGGACACAAGGAGAGCAAGAAGCAAGCAAAAAGGTAGTCATGATTTAAATAGAGTAGCCGTATATAAATTCTCAAAAAATTAATAAAATTAATGTATAACCTTTTTATAATAACCGCATAGTTATAAAGTCAAAAGATTTAAAAAGATAATACTTTTTATTTAAATGCCTTATCTGCTACATCATCATATATATGTTAAAAATAACTATGTCTACTAGAGGGAATGTTTAAGAAATACTCAAGTGCTTTTGAATATTTGTGTCATATCAAACATTTTTTTTTTTTTTTCAACTTTTATTAGATATTTTCTTCATTTACATTTCAAGAGTTATCCAGAAAGTTCCCTATATCCTCCCCCCTCCCGGCCCTGCTACCCTACCCACCCGCTCCCACCCCCTGGCCCCGGTGTTCCCCTGTATTGGGGCAAATAAAGTCTGCATAACCAAGGGGCCTCTCTTCCCACTGATGGCCNGAAAGAATTTCTAGCTGTTCATGACGGCTAACCTACCAACATCAAGAATCCCCTACTTTCCATTTCCTTAGCACTGGGATTAGACATGTTTTACTTCATGGGATTTTTAAATTAGCTCTTGAAATTATACTATAATTACATAATCTCATATTCTCACTCTGAAATATATTTGTCTTTTCTCTTTTAATTTCATGTCTTCTAAAAGTAACTTTTTTTTTTTTTTTTTTTTTTTTTTTTTTTTTTTTTTTTTTTTTTTTTTTTTTTTTTTTTTTTTTTTTAAAATTATTTTTTTTTTTTTTTTTTTTTTTTTTTTTTTTTACAGAGCTGAGGACTGTAAGGGCCTTGCACTTGGTAGGTATGATAGTTTTTGTATTCTTGGACCACGGAGTTGAACCATATGGAGGTGTGACCTTGTTGGAATAGGTGTGACCTGGTTTCAGTAGGTGTGTCACTGTGGGTGTGGGCATGAGATCCTCACCCTACTTGCCTGGAAGTGAGTCTTCCACTAGCAGCTTTTGGATGAAGACATAGAACTTTCAGCTCTGCCTGTGCTATGCCTACCTGTATACTGCCATGTTCCCACCTTGATGCTCATGGACTGAATCTCTGAACCTGTAAGCCAGCCACAATTAAATCTTGTTTTTTATAAAACTTGCCTTGGTGATGGTCACAGAAGTAAAATCCTAACTAAGATACTAGGCAAGCACTATACCACTGAGTATAGTAAATTCCCAACCCCTAAAAGTAACTTTTATTTGCCAGATGAAATTGTTATCTCAGAGTTTTACTGCAAAGTAAGCTCACCCTTTCTAGTTCTTTTGAGCTCTGTCTGGGTGGTTCAATTTAGCTGTTCGGGTTCAAAACACCTGTCATGATTCAAACTGACTTCTCTCAGTTTCTTACTGAATTGTACTGCTTGGAAAAACATCTTCTGAATTCTGCAAAGTGAACTGCAGTGACTGAACTGAGTGGAACTTCATGAACTCAATGGAAAGGCACTTAGAGAACTGCAACCCCCCCCAGACTCACTCAGTACTCCCGTACATACCCTCTAGTTCCTGTCTGTCCTTGTAGAAAATGGGCATCTCCTATATCTGAGTCAATCTTTCTCTAATTTGTCATTTTATCTGTACCTCTATTAGACTAAAGGTACATGCATATTCCAGTCCAAAGGATTAAGGTGTATGGCGTGTCTGTATTGCAGCTGGATCACACAGACCTAAAGGTTTTTTTTAATATGATCCCTTACCAAGCATCCATGTTGCTGGATTAAAATCCCTCTACATTGATACACACACACACACACACACACACACACACACACACACACACATACACACCATTATCCAGGATGGACATTTTTATCAGTTTGGAACAGGAACTCAGGGTCTTTGTTCACATAGGAAGCACTCCTTGTTGGCTTTGTTTAAAATTTAAGTAAAGCATGAGAGGAGAGAGAGAAAATGCATATCTAAAACATGCAAACAAGGAGTCAGATAATTACTATAAATAGACATTGATAAGTGCAGTATTTCACTTCTGTAATTGTCAATATATTGTCATAATTCTTAAGAAATTGAATTTATCAAGCTTCCATTTGTAATGCTCTAATTAGAATTTTAATAACTCATTCATTTTTTAAAAATGAGAATCAAGTAAATGGTCTTACAATATACCAACAACCATTACAAATTTTAGTATATAATAGTTAAAGACTCATGATCATTTTTGTAGAAAACTGATCACTTTCACTAGTATATGTAATTATTTAGACAAGAACAGATGTTATATCTCTTAAATTATGTATAAATTAGAAATTTTACTCTAATATGCCATTAAGTAGAGCTAGTCTGGAATATTGGCATGTAAATAATGAATTTAGGAATATATATACATAGTAGAAACATCTTTTTATTATTTTATTTTATTTACTTTTTACTTATTCAGTTTACATAGCACTCACTGTCTCCATAAAGGTCCCCCATCCCACAATCCTTCCCCAATGCCTCTACTTTCTCCTCTGAGTGGGTGGAAGCCCACTGTGTATTTCCCCAACCTTGCACTTCAAGTCTCTGCAATGCTAGATGCTTCCTCTCCCACTGAGGTCAGGCAAGGCAGCCCAGCTAGAAGAACATATCCCACATACAGGCAACAGCTTTTGGAATAGCTTCCACTCCAGTTGTTTGGAACCAACTTGAAGACAAAGCTGCACATCTGCTACATAATGTGCAAGTGGGAGGCCTGGCTCTAGCCATTATATGTTCTTTGGGTGATGCTTCAGTCTCTGAGAGCCCCAGGTGTCCAGGTTAGTTGATACTTTTGGTCTTCCTGTGGAGTCCTACCCCCTTACAGGCTGCAATCCTTCCTCCCATTCTTTCATAAGAGTCCCTGAGCTCCATCCCAATCGGCTATGGGTGTCTACATCTGTCTGAGGCAGCAGCTGGGTGGAGCCTTTCAGAGGACAGCCATGCTAGACTCCTGTTTGCAAGCATAGCAGAATATCAGTAATAGTGTCAGAAGTTGGTGCTTGTCTATGGAAAGGATCTCTAGTGGGGTTGGTTATTTGTTGGCCATTCCTTCAATCTCTGCTATATCCCCAATCCCTGTATTTCATATAGGCAGGATAAGCTTTGGTTCAAAACTTTTGTGGCTAGGTTGGTTGGTGTCCCTGTCACTCCACTAGAGTTCCTGCCTGGCCACAGGAAGCATCCTTTCCAGGCTCCATATCCCTAATTCTGTGAGTCACAGCTAAGGACACCCCCATTGATTCTTGAGCACCTCCCCTATACCAGGTCTCAGTCTCTTCCTGGAGATGCTCACAACTCCCCACACCTTGGTCAGTTGCAGATTTCCATTATTCTCTTGGCCATATGTCCCTCTCCACACCTGACTCTGAATACCTACTCCCCTCTACATTCCTTCTCCCAATCAGTTCCCTCCCTCCATGTATCTTTCTCAACCAATCCATTCCAAGTGAGATTCAAGCAGCCTTGTTATCCCCCCATCCAGTCCATCTTCTATGGGTCTGTGGAGGGTAGTATGGGTACTCTGTATTTTATGGCCAATATCCACTTGTAAGGAAATAAATAATCATGCATGTCCATTTATGATTGGGTTACCTCACTCAATATTATATTCTCAAGATCCATCCATTTGCCTGCATAATACATTTCTGTTTTTCATAGCTAAATGCTATTTCATTGCGTAGATGTAACACATTTTCTGTATTCACTCTTCTGCTGAGGGGCATCAAGGTTGTTTCCAGTTTCTGGCTATTATGAATAATGCTGCTATGAACATAGGTGAGCTGAGCTTTTGGATGGTAGAGCATCTATTGGCGTTATAACTGTATGAAGCTTATTTCCCAATAGAGGGTAATTAAGAAACAGTTTGTTTGATGTAAATGAATACTTATTAATCTTTCCTATTAAAGGCATTAGAAATTGTTAAATTCATTAATATAATTGGGGGAAAGGGACATTAATACTGTAATATTTTTCTTTTATGTGACATTTTTATTTTTATTTTTATTAGATATTTTCTTTTATTACACTTCAAATGTTATTTTCTTTCCTCATTTCCCCTCCGAAAACCTCCCCATCCCATTCTCCCACCCCCTGCCCACTAACCCACCCACTCCCACTTCCCAATCCTGGCCTTCCCCTACACTGGGGCTTCAAGCCTTCACAGGGCCAAGGGCCTCTCCTTTCACTGATGTCCTACAAGGCCATCCTTTGCCACATATGTGGCTGTAGCCATGAGTCCCTCCATGTGCAATTTTGGTTGGTGGTTTAGTCTCTGGGAGCTTTTGGTGAACTGGTTGGTTCATATTGTTGTTCCTCCTATAGGGCTGCTAACCCCTTCAGCTCCTAGGGTCCTTTCTCTAGCTACTCCATTGGGGACAATGTGCTCAGTACAATGGATGGCTGTGAGCATCCACTTCTGTATTTGTCACGCTTTGGCAGAGCTTCTCAGGAGACAGCTATTTCAGGCTTCTGTCAGCAAGCACTTATTGACATCCACAATAGTGTCTGGCTTTGGTAACTGTATATGGGATGGATATCCAGGTGGGACAGTCACAGGATGGCCTTTCCTTCAGTATCTCTTCCACACTTTGTCTCTGTATCTCCTCCCATGGGTATTTTGATCCCCCTGCAAAGAAGGTCCAAGGTATTCACACTTTGCTCTTCCTTCTTCTTGTGGTCTGTAAACTGTATCATAGGTATTCTGAACTTCTGTGCAAGTATCCACTTATCAGTGAGTGCATAACATGTGTGTTACCTCACTCAGATGATATTTTCTAGTCCCATTCAATTGCCTAAGAATTTCATGAATTCATTGTTTTTAATAGCTGATTAGTACTCCATTGTGGAAATGTATCATATTTTCTGTATCCATTCCTCTGTTGAGGGACATCTGGGTTCTTTCCAACTTCTGGCTATTATAAATAAGGCTGCTATGAACATAGTGGAGCATGCGTCCTTAATAGCATGAACCCAGTTTCTCTTCAAAAGGAATTTTTTTATAGTAGCTTCAAATTTCCTTCTAAGTCATAATCTAGGGCTGATTGACAACCAAGAATCAATTTCTTATTGTTGCTGTTTCAAATTTTAAAAGATGTTTTTGTGGTTTACAATTGATTCTGCTTTTGAATAAATTTTGTCTTTAGAGTTGGATGTTATTTGTTTATTTGTATATTAGCAAAAAGATTTCCTATGCCTAACAGAAAAGCACTATATGTATATAAGAAATTAGTTGTTAGGAATAGATGATGTGTATACTTATTCTGGTATTGTGTTTTAATATCCAAACATTTATACTTACTTTGGTGTGTAAATGGAGATGGGTACAATTTACTGCTGGAAGCCAGAGGAAAACTTTCAAGGGTAGGTTTCTTTCTTCTTCAGTGTGACTTTCATATCTGGAACTAAGATTATAAGCTTGATAGTAAGCACCTTTAGTGTATGTGCTAAAACTGGTCTTGTTTTAAAGTTTTGGTGTTTGTTGTTTTTGCATTTGTCCTTTTGTATAATATACAAAACTTTATGGAAATATCTAAATATTAAGTCCATCCTCTAGTTGTTATAAAAGTTTCCTTCTTTTTATTTTCCTCTAATCAAAATTACCTCTGCTAGTCTGAGTGAAGTTCCAGGTGTATTTGTTATCTTCCTATGTGTTCTTTCGCACCATGCTGCTTTTGAACTCTGGTTCTATGACTCTGTGAACAGCAGGAGTCATAAGTCTCTATTTTTAGCTACAGAAACCAAACATCAACAATGTCAGTAACAGCCACAAGTAGAGATATTTTCTCTTCATGTTTGTTAACAGTTTATTTCTCTGAGAATCATTTAAGTCATAATGAACTTCAATAAATTAATAAGATCTAGAGATAGAACCCCAATGACTTGCTTTGTCAAATTTTCTGTCAGAAGGATGAAGATTTAAGTAAGGAAATAAGAATAATGAGTTAAAATATATTAGGGCTTAGGAGTGATTAATTTCACCCACCTTGATTTTGATTCCTTCTATTGGTTATATATTTTTATTTAGTAAAGCAGGTTTTATATTAAACAAATATCATCCAACCACATTATGATAAACAATATTAAAATTGATTCCAAGTTGTACTTCAGTTGTTATCTGCTGGAATCTTGCCTAAGTGTGGTATTTTTTTTTTTTCAAGATATTCCTTAACAGAAGTTAATTTCCAGTTACTACTGAAATACATAAGACTATGTTGGGAATGTTTCATTTTATTTAGCATTAGGTAAACTTTATATGCTACTGGAATGAGAGTTCCTTGAAAATTTATGGTTTTTACCATAGTCCCACCTTCTACAGGTATATGCATTGCCTGGGAAGAGAGACTCAGCCTGAGTCCTCCAGAAGGCATTCTGAACTCTCTTTTGTTCTTAGTCTAAGTTTCCTTTCTTTGTGTGCTACAGAATCTACCTTCTCTTTGTGCTCACTTGAGACACAGGATATCTGCTGGAGAACTTTACTTTTGTGTATTCAAGCTGGGAGTGCATGAGTATTTTTCACTATCTTCCTGCATCAGATCCCCTGCCTCACCACCATTAGACCTTATTATACATGGGCTACAGCAATGACAAGATTGATAGACCCCAGAGGATTTCTATTGTGGAATATTCATAGCATTTTTTTTTTTTGTATTTTTTCTACTTGTCTATTTAGAACTTTAAGGTTTAGTACAATTTTTTTTTTTTGCCATTTTGATCTTATTTTTTTTCCTATGATATAAAACTCTGCTCTGCTCTTTATTAGATCTTTATTATATCTTGAATTTATTCTTTTCTTTTACTAATTCATAGAGAAATACATATTATTTCTCTATTGGGCTTTTTCCTTTTTACAAATTCTAGCCAAATATTGTCAGTGAGTATGATATTGAGATATTCTATAGATTTCACTGTACAAGTATTTTAACCATATTGAACACTTAAAATTTAAAATTTTTAAATATGAGATATTTAACTAGGAACTGTAAGTGTTCATAGTGAATTTTAATTTAATTATTTTAAGTTAATAAAGTTGTGATCAAATATTAAACTACAGTGAGACTTGTTCCAGGGCTGTTCTAACAAAAGACATTTGAATGATTTTCCTGATTTTACCAGCACATTTGATATCTATTCATTAAAGCAAATTGATTATGTTGAATAAATCTTTACATTATTAGGTTTCTCAGTGCTTCTTAATACATTCATCACTGTGAGAGGCTACTGAAGAACCCTAACATCATAATAGAATGGTCAATCTTCTATAGTGCTATTAATCTCCAGGTCTCATATTTTATCCATCTTGGATATTATAAATCAAAATATTTCATTGCTTTCATCATTTTTAATTAATGAATACTGTGAGGTTCATGTACTTACTGATAACAGTTTCTTAGTCAATATGCTTGAAAGTTGGTTTAGTGAAAATAAGTTGGTGGCTAATTTTTCATTTTTCATTTTCAATTGGCTTTGCTTATATGCCACCCTTATTCTTATAAGTTTATATTTACTGGATTCTGCATCAGCTGGCTTCTGTTTTGTTTTTTTTTAAATCATCTTGAGATATTTTTATTCTTGATTCTGTGATATACCTTGTCCATCATTCATTTTACAATTGCCATTTCTTGTTACTATCTTTCAAAGCTTTTCCTGACCTGAGTGATTCAGCATTTTACTCTGATACAAAATAATTTGGGTGACTTTCTCTAACACAGACAAGTTCACATTCAAGTGGCGATACCTGTGGTTAGTGTCCTTTATCAGTCCTCAAGTTCAAAGAAATTATACTTGAATACACTATCTCATCAACATAATCTCTCATTCATCATTCCAGAATTTAAATTGGGAATATATCCATGCTTTTTATCTATCTTAGATCTTTCATTTTTACATGTCCTTTGTGTATATTTTCCCATGAGTGTTGTCTTCAAAATTAACTTCCAATCTACTAATCACATCATAAGTCTTCCAGTTTTTACTGAGAAGAATCTATTATGAAATTGTTCAGACTAAAATGCTATTTTTTATTAAAATTCTTTTAAAAATCAGTTATATGATTATCTTGTTTTGATGTTATCAAGTATAACTTTTTAAAATTTAGACATGTAAACTTATATTATGTATTAGATAACTCATATATGAAATCTGTGTGCTACAAATATATTTCTATTATACTGACTTATATTTATAATAATTGTTTGGACTTCTTAACCTTTGATTATTAAGTGATATTTTCTTGATGTTAGACTGTAGACACTGAAGAAATTAAAGTGCATGCCCTATCCTACAATCAAATTCACTTCAGCATATGTGTGTGGTTACAAACCTATGACTTCTGGAGACTCATAGACATACTGGTGACTCTGTCAAAGTTTATGTCTCATTATGAAATCTAAAGTCAAAATGTTCAAATATGAAACCAGTTTATAAATATCCTCAATGTTTTTATGGGAGGGAGAGTACTTGTATTTAATATTTTCCTAGTGAAACAGAAACATAAGAGAGTGGGAATCACTTAGTATAGAAGAAAAAAGAATATTACAAAGGTCTGTTTTCTTATTTTTTACTCTATGAAGTTCGGTAACTATGAGCAATATTCCTGCAAGTTTCAGAAGCTTCTACACATGTTCTAAAATTTATATTTCTTTGATTATCATAGATAAGTGTTGTAATATCTATTATTCATTAAGCACAAGAAAAATATTATAATGAAGAACTTCACTGGTTTCTTATCTCTAAACTTCCTACATGTGTATTAATTTTATATCATTTCGGATTATTTTTAAGACTTTCATGAATTTTTACATCATTTCCTCATCTCCTCACCTAGAGCTTCTGTGTTTCCTACCACTCAATATCAGTGATATTACTGGTAGACACACAACCTACTGATCCCATTTACAGTTGCTTCATGTCCATGTGTTTAGGGCCAACCACTCGAGATTGTGTAATCTATCAAGGTATTCTTTCCTGGTGGAAGGGACAGGGATTGCTGTGTATTAATTTGAATAGAGATTCCACTATCAATTCTGGTGAGGCAGATATCAGATCAAATACTTTCTGTTCTTTGCTTTTACTAAGATTTAGGTTTCAGAAATTCAATGGCTCAGGCTCTAAGATCGAGAATTGATAAATGGGACCTCATGAAACTGGAAAGCTTCATAGTATATAGCCATATCCTGTTCAGTTGTCGGATCTCTAACCCTTCTTTAGAAGAGATTTGGGTATAGGTTATCTCCCGATTGTAGGTTTTATATATTTCTTGAGTTCTTCGATTGGTGTTTCTTTGGTTTGTTCGGTTAGTTCTTTAAGTGTTGTCTCCTTAGAACTTACCGATTCTTCGTGAATTTCTTTACAAGTTACAGGAATCACTCCAAGGAAATGCAAATCAAAACAACATTAATATTCCACCTTACACCAATCAGAATGGTTAAGATTAAAAACTCAGGTGACAGAACATGTTGGCCAGGATGTGGAGAAAGAGGAACACTCCTCCATTGCTGGTAGAATTGCAAGCTGGTACAGCCACTCTGGAAATCAAACTGGAGGTTCCTCAGAAAATTGGAAATAGATCTACCTGAAGACCCAACTATACCACTCTTGGGCATATACCAAAAAGATGTGCCATCATGCCATAGGGAAACAAATTCCACTATGTTCATAGTGCCCTTGTTTGTGATAGCCAGAAGATGAAACAACCCAGATGTCCCTCAACAGAAGAATGGATACAGAAAATATGCTTCATTTACACAATGGAATACTGCTCATTTATTAAGAAGGAGGACATCATGAGTTTTGCGGGCAAATGGATGGAACTATCATCTTGAGTGAGGTAACTCATACCCAAAAGGACATTTATGGTATGTACTCACTAATAAGTTGATATTATCTAAAAAAGTACAGAATGCCTAGAATACAATCCACAGAACTCAAGAAGGTTACAAAGCTGAAGGGCCCAAAAGAGGATGCTTCAATCTCACTTGGATGGGAGAAGAAAACAATCACAGGATGGGATGAAGGAGAGAGGGTCCTGGGTATAAGAGGGGAAGAGGACTGAACTGAAGCCCTGAGGGCCAGTAAAAAAGAATGCAAACAAGGCAACCTCAGGATGTAGGAGGTGAGGGGACTCTCCAGAATATACTAGAGATGTTGGAGGTGAGAGATTCTCAAGATTCAAATGAAGGGACCTTAAATTAAATACCCTACATGGGGGAGAGGGCACTTGTAGAGCCCACCTCTAGTAGAAAGACAGGGCATCAAGTGAGGGATGGAGTTGGTATCTCACAGTCAAAACTCTGACACATAATTGTTCCTGTCTGAAAGAACTGCAGGAATGGAAATGGAGAAGAGCCTAAGGAAAAGGACGTTGAGCAATAGTCCTGAAGTGGGTCCCAGCTCCAGCAGAGGCACAAAGGCCTGACACTATTACTGATTCTATGGTGTGCTCACAAAAAGAAGCCTATCATGACTGTCCTCTAAAAGACATAAGGAGGAGCTGGAAGAGTCAGATGCAGATATTTGCACCCAAACAATGGACAGAAGCTTGTGACCCCTGTGGTTGAATTAGAGAAAAGCTGGAAGAAGCTAAGGAGGAGGGCAACCCTGTAGAAGCACCAGTAGTGTCAATTAACCTAGAGCCCTGAGATTGCTCTGACACTGAGCCACCAACCAGGCAGCATACAGCAGCTGATATGAGGCCCCCAACACATATACAGAAGAGGACTGCCGGGTCTGGGTTCAGTCAGAGAAGATGTACCTAAACCTCAAGAGACTTGAGGCCACAGGGAATGAAGAGGTCGGGTGGGATGAGGGTGGGGTGTGTGGACGTCCTCTTGGAGATGGAGCATGGGGAGGAGTTATGGAATATGGAACAGAGAGATCATGTACCAGGAGGGGGATAATGTCTGGACTGTTAAAAAGAGATTAAAGAATAAATGTTTAAAAATGAATGACTAGGAAGTATAATAATTCACAGAGTCACGTACATTGTCAATGCAGTAAAGGTTCAAATTCATGCTTTGATTTTCAGTTTTCATGTATATATTAATCAGTCATTGACTATAGCTTTATTAAAAATTAAAAGATTTCAAAAATAGGTGAACTATGCAATGTCAAGTCAGTTGAAAGGAATTCTTGTTATATCATAGAATTCTTTTCATTATAACATTTATTTTGTTGAGCTAAATATTAACATGTATTAAAATCATTCCTTATAGCAATCCAGTAATCATAATGGTACCAAGTACTTTTATTTCTGAATCACTAAATTTATTTCCCTTGGGAGCTATTAATGACAAAGCCATATGTAATTTAATTCACATTGTATTTATTTTCTCCAATATAAATATAAGTCTCATGACCTTAACACACATTATAAATATAATGTATTTTAGGATTATACAGTGTATGAATTAACAAAATTTAAATTTGATTGAAAAAATTTAATCAGTTTGATTATATATCTTGATGCCTTTAATTTTTAAAAAGGAAACATAAATAAATGATCAGCTTGATCAGTCTTACATCATTTGGTATAGTGTATTTCCTTCTGTATGGGAAGCAATAAACAGGTGAAAAGAATTCAGGCAGTGCATAAACATTGTTCCAGGAATGGCTAACAGTTAATTTACATAATTATATATATATATATAATCAAGAATATTGTAGATCAAAATAAACATTTGAAATGAAAGTGATGTTTGCCATTTATGTGGATGAGTCAAATGGTCCGGTTTTTAATTTTAAGCTTATTTTTTTTGAATAATTTGTTTTTTATACTATTTGATTTGCTTTTTAAAATGAGCACACGTAATTATTTTGATGGGTGAGTAGTTATAGTCCACAATTTATTACAGTTGTAGAGAATCCAACTATGTTTTATATACTACTGTATTAGGAGTAATTTTTATTGAGTGTAGATTGATCAAGATCAATATACTATTACAGCACTACATAACTACCTTCATTCATAGTTTTACATGTTAAATATTAATGGAACACTTACAATTTCTTTTTGTAATTTGATCTTGAGGTTTGTATCCTAAGCATAGCCATAAAATGTAGTTTGTTTGTTTTTTTTCCTACCCGGGAATAATGTGCTTTTAACAAAACAGATTTATCCTAAGCACCAAATTTATGACTGTACAGTCTGTTTACTGAAAATTAGCTTATCTTATTTAAGGGACATCATATGACTGTTTTATGACTGGATTCTGTTTCCTGTGCTATGATGATTTCTATAAGAAATTTAACTAAGAACATGACTTAGGTTTAAGGACAGGATTCATGATGAAGCACAGACCACATGACTAACAACAGTAGTACAAGTCTGGTAAAGAAGAGGTTCACTGAGAAAGATAATTATGCTTTAATATTTCAAAAATTGTTATTTTATTCCCTATTCTAGGGAGAAATAAAGTATCCACATGTTGGTCTTCCTTCTTGATTTTCTTGTGTTTTGGAAGTTGTATCTTGGAAAATATCCATGGAAGGAGTTGCAGAGACAAAGTTTGGAGCTAAAACGAAAGGATGGACCATCCAGAGACTGCCCCACATGGGGGTCTATCCCACAATCAGCCACCAAATGCAGACACTACTGCATATGACAGCAAGATTTTGCTGAAAGGACACTGATATAGCTGTCTCCTGCAAGGCTTTGTCAGTGCTTGCCAAATACATAAGTGGATGCTCACTGTCATCAATAGGATGGAACACAGGGTCCACAATGTAGGAGCTAGAGAGAGTACCCAAGAGCTGAAGGGGTCTACAATCCTATAGATGGAACAACAATATGAACCCCCCAGAGCTCATGTCTCTAGCTGCATATGCATTAGAAGATGGCCTAGTCAGCCATTATTGGGAAGAGAGGCCCCTTTATATGCCCCAGTATAGGGGGATGGCAGGGCCAAGAAGTGGGAGTGGGTGGGTAGGGGAACAGGGCAGGGGAGAGTATAGGGGACTTATGGGATAGCACATAAAATGTAAATGAAAAAATATCAAAAAAAGAAGTCATTCTCCATAATCCCTTGGTAAGTTACTGATTTCTATGGAGATTCCAAATGAAACAACACAACTGAAGATTTGTAGACAATATCCAGAATTAAGAGAAAAAAAGCAAGAAAGCAAGAAAGCAAGAAAGCAAGAAAGCAAGAAAGCAAGAAAGCAAGAAAGAAAGAAAGAAAGAAAGAAAGAAAGAAAGAAAGAAAGAAAGAAAATAATGATCTCGGGAGGCAGAAGCAGGAAGATTTCTGAGTTTGAGGTCAGCCTGGTCTACAAAGTGAATTCCAGGACAGCCAGGGCTATACAGAGAAACCCTGTCTTGAAAAGCCAAAAAAAAAAAAAAAAAAAGAATGATGATGATGGTGATAGTAAATTAGCCTGGTACATGCCTATAATTCCAACATTT
>LR751398.1:53629-114668 GCA_902729485.2 Mus minutoides | reverse complement strand
AAAGAAAATAATGATCTCGGGAGGCAGAAGCAGGAAGATTTCTGAGTTTGAGGTCAGCCTGGTCTACAAAGTGAATTCCAGGACAGCCAGGGCTATACAGAGAAACCCTGTCTTGAAAAGCCAAAAAAAAAAAAAAAAAAAGAATGATGATGATGGTGATAGTAAATTAGCCTGGTACATGCCTATAATTCCAACATTTGAGAGAGTGAGACATGAGAATTCCTGTGAATTCAGGGCAAGCCTGGAATAAAAAGCAAAACACTATCTCTGCACCCATCCAAAAAATAAATAATTTAGAAGAAAAAAATTGGTATTTTAAATTTATTCTTGAAATTTGAACACCTGTAGAAAAATGAAAGATATTCATATTTATCACCATCACTCCTGTCCACATCCTTCCAGATTCTCCCAACACATCATGATCCCAACTTCATACACTTTAAAAAATACCCCACTTAAGTTTAATTAGTGCTGCTAAAATCTGTATGGATGTGGAGCCATCCACTGTAGCAAGATAGACCTAAAAATAGTCACAATTCTTAAAAGAATATCATGCCCTGTAGTTATCCTGGCATCATGTAAGGTGATTCCTGAAACCAACACTAGACAGTATTAATGGCCAATGGTCAACTGGTTTTTCTATTGTTTTATTTTACTCTGTTGTGGTATAATTCATATTAGTCATTTTTATGTTTCCCATGCCCTAGACTGAGACAAAAAAAGAACAAGGGCCACACTCTGTAAGAGAGAATTATATATAAACTCTATGTCACTTTCCTCTTAAAACCTCCTGCAATTTTTTCTTGTCATAAGCATATTGTAATTTACATTATTGTTGTAACACATTTTTTTTTAAAATTTCTGAAATGATGTTCTAGTTCCTTCTTGTTGCTATGATATCTGTAGGAGGCGCTGCCCGGCTCTGACTGCGGCGAGGGCGCCACTCGAGCTCTGACCGAGGCGAAGGCCGCCCGAGCTCTGACCGGGAAGGCCGCCCGAGGTCCAGGAAGGCCGTCCGGCTCCGGGAAGGCCTGCGGCTCCGCCCCATTACAAGATGGAGGGACCGGCAGGCTGCCAGGGAGGAGAGCCTAGTGCGCATGCGCAGCTCTCTCCTCAGGCCCTCCTCAAGCAGTAGCCCCTCCCGAAGGGAAAATATGCTAATGGCTGTGGCTTGTGGCACCAATGAATGGGCCACATGCAAATGAGGTATGGCTTGGTGCACCAATCAGCAACCACTATGACACCCCTCCCCCTTCCCTGGGAGTGTATAAAAGCAGCAGCTCTGCTCCTGTCCAGGGTCCTGGGAATCTACAAGCAAGGTGCTCCTGAATAAAGCTGACTGAGAAGATCCCGGTGGTGGCGTGACTTTCTTGCTGGTCGATGGAGGCAGGGAGGCGCACCACAGATATCATAACTGAAAGTAACTAAGAGAGGAAAGGAATGATTTCATCTGCACTTCCATGTAACAGTCCATCACTGTGGGAAATCAGGGAAGGAAGTCAAGGGATGAATCTGGAGACAGGTATTGAAGCAGAGATCCAAGAGTGATCCTACTTAGCGGCTTGTTCTATCTAGCTAATGTCCATGTATCTTTTGTATATAATCCAGTGCTGCTTGCCCAGGAGTAACACAGTCAACAGTGATCTGGGACTTTCTATATCAATTAGAAAACAAGAAATTACCCCATAGACTTGTTCTCAGTTTCCAGCATGGAGAGAGGTAGGGTTTCAGAAGCCTTAGCCCCATCTGAATAGCTCATGACTACTGAGAGAGTGTCACTCTTCTTTAGGCTTTGGTCATGTGAAGGTTGACATGCACATAAGAGGAACATTTGATGGACTCATATTTAAAGCAAGAATGGATGAGTGAATGAATCAGTGAATAAGTGAATGAATGAATTAATTAATAAAATAAGACAGAGTGGTAGTTGAGTAAGGATGGGTACATGAGGGAACATAGAGGAGAGAGTAAGGGATGGAAATGATGAAGATATATTAAATGTAGTATAGAATTCTTAAAGAAAAAATAATGTATGAACATGTAATTCTTTTGTGTCCTAATCATGAACTCATTCATTTTCTTTCTCTTTTTTTTTAATGTTGGCTTTTCAGAGATTATTCTTCTACAATGGCAATGGAGGAAAACAGATAATGTAGAATTAATTTTAAGTTCAGTTCTAACACTCTATGCTTGATCTTTGTAAACTTGGAGAAATCTTTGATTATTTCACACACCTAAACCACGTTAGGTATATGTTTATTATGAAAACTAAATAAAAGATGTAATATTGATGGTTTTATTTGGGGCCAGACAAAAATAATATTTGATAAATAATGAAATTTTGCTGTTATTTTACTAATCGGTGACAATGTTAATAGCAACAGGGTAGAGCTGCAAAGGAAGCCAAGAGAAGAACAAACAGAAGATGGTTCAGTGGAAAGTGCATATTTCGCTTGCCTTTTCAAGATAATTGTTAATGTATAAAAGAAAAAAATAAAACTCTTACCTTCAAAATTAGGTTCACTTTGAATTACATATCAATCTCCTCAACACATTTACTTTTTAATATTAATATGGAAATTAATATTATGTACACTACAATACACACACACACATATATATATATATATATATATATGTATATATACATATATATATACATATATATATATATATATATATATATATATTCATATGTCAGTAAAATCATTATCTTCAAAGTGCATACACAGATCAGTAGATGCCATTGGTACAGTTCTGCCATTCTACTTCTTCTATCATGGAATTTGCACAAGAAATTAGAAGGGTGTGGCAGGAGGACGTCAAATTGCTTGAGTCACACTGCTAGCCAAATCAGATTAAATCTTGGGGGTATAATTAGACTGAACTTTCACTCCTAACAAAAAAGCTATTTTCAGTCTTAGCTACTGAGAGGTGGAGAGAACTGAGGTGCATAGATATAACGTATAGATAAGAGTTCTCTGAATTTTTTATAGCATATCTTGCTAATAGTTATCATCTAGCACACAACTCTCATCAGATCTAACCTCTTTACCTTACTATCCAGTTTTATGTCCTGCATTTGTTGCAGACATTCGTGGATATGTGGCCTTCCAATAAAGCATGGGAGATTTTTCAGGCCTTGTAGAGAAAATTGACTCTCAGCAGGTAAGAACTGCTAAAAGCACCCTAACCAAGGACAGGAGTTCTTCCAATCTCCCTTTCCATACTGAGGACTGTTCTCATGTCAGCTTTCTGTGCAACTCAAATCATCGCAAATCTCACAACCTCCTGCCTCAGCCTCCCGTGTTCTTGCAATATATCCTTTATCCACCAAGTAATGTGTGTAATAGCTTTAATAATGATCCAGATAAAGGCTTATTGCTCCTGTCTGGTCAGAAACACTGTAAAAATATTAGAACAACAAGACAATCAGCAGAATCAATTATGCAATATAATCCCTACATTAGTCAATCAGACCTTATGAGTTTTACCAAAAGTCATATTCATTTGACAGCTGTTCCATGGATTTTGTGAAATAATTTAGTTTGCTTAGTTCATTTCTCAAACAAAATTTACCATACTGTAATGAGATACCACATTGTAATGAGATGCTTATGCTAATTATTTTTCTCCATCAGAAAGAGTGAGGATTTATTAACCTCACAACTGAAGCATGACAAATACATATGTATTTTGTGTAAATTGCTGTTGCATGCCCATGAACTGCCAAAGCTTTGTGGTTGAATTTTATTAATTATAACGTGTTTTGTATAAGAAGATTTGATTTATATTTATTATTTTATTGATAACTCTTTAAATAAAAGATTATGTGAGCAGGACTGAGGAATTTCAATGTAATATTCAGTAAAGACCCTTCCTCTCCTATTTGTTTTGCTTTTTACTTTCTGCCATGGTTATATTTAGTTTTAAATTGAGCATGGCATAAATATTGTTATTGATATTTCATTTGTATTTTGTATTATTGCTGTAAGAGATTTTATTAGAGCTTTTATTGATTTCTGTAAATGTGAACTCTATTCACAGTACTATTAATTCAAGGCATAGTTAAGGACAAAGCAAAGGTTAAGCTCTATATTTGAGTTTTCATCTCTATTTCAATCTGCACACTGCAATGAGAATGATCTTTATAAAATGCCAACCAAGCTTTGTTTTCATTGACTTAAATCTCTTTAATGGCTTTCCAGTGCTGTAGGAATAAAAACCAAACTATTGATCTTATCTCCTATTCTTTTCTGTTTGCTCCTCACTATTTATTCAATCTCTTGTTTTTCATGCCTACCTCAGCCTCCCATTTCTAAAGTTTGCCAAATAAGTCAAGCCTTTCTCCTACTCAATCCTTTACACATGTGTTCTTTTGGCTAGGAATATTTTTGTACAACAGCAGATGGATAACTCTGATTCACCCAGCAATTTCCTGTGCTTTAGGCAAATAAAGGAACTGAGTCTAGAAACAAATGCAGAGCCTGTAATGCAGCTGTCTTTCATGCTATAACCAATTTTATAAATATTTCTTTCTTTTTTTAAATTATAGAAAGCAAAACCTCTACTCTCACTCTTTATCATGTATTAAACTACTTGAATTTTAGTTCAAATGCATGACTTTATAAACTTGAGTTTCCTTTGGACAGAAACATTTCCGGGTTAACAATTTTGAGATGAGGGTTTCTTATGCCACTTACAAGACTAGGCTAAATATATCAGTACACCAGTACAATAAAATGTATTATGGCTTCATTGGAAAGCAATAAGAAGAGTATCTTTTTACCTACCTGTAATTAATACCATTTAATACTGTATTCCTCATGCTACCACTCACATTGATCTTTGTGATGATTTACATAAGGATGGCACACATAGTTTCACACATTTGAATGCTTGGTTCATAATAAATGGAACTGTTTGGTAAAGATTAGGAGATTTGACCTTATAGAAATGAATGTGGCTATACTGAAGAAATTGTGTTACTAGGAGTGGGATTTGAAGTTTAAAAAAGTCATGTTATTGTTGAGTCCAGGAATTGCCTCACAAACCACACAAACACTGACCTCAGTCAGACAGACATAGTTTATTGAACATATGCCCAGGACTGGTTGAACAAGGCCAGATTCAGGAACTGAACTATGCCTCTGAGTTAATATCCTACAGGGCTTATAAGCCCAAGGTCTACAAATATCTGTGTCAAGCTATTTTAGTAATCAGGATTTAGGGACAGCAGATTTTCTTAGGAACATGTCATTGTTGTTCATTTATCCTGCTCCCATTGGTTGGGGTATTCAACTGTAGCAGTAGATTTGCCTGGTCTAATATTCATACCAGGATAAGACTTGTCTAACATTCATGTCTTAACTTGTCAAACAGGATGTCAGCTACCCACGCGCAGATCTCTTTACGATAAATAGGATCCTCAGTTTCCAGGGAGGTTCTGAGAACTTCAACTTTACTGGGCCTCTACCCAAAATAGAGGTGCAGGGTCTCTCTTATGTTGGGGTCTATTCTAGGTGCAGCTTATACCATAAACACTTATACACATGTGCTGTGTAATTGGTTCCAGTACAAGCTTATTGGGGCTAACTATACAACAGAGTTCTACTGACTTCTATCATGGTTGGTTTCAAGGGGCACAGAAAATAATAGAAAATATAATCAATTTTGGCTTTAGGAAGATTCTTAGTAACAGTAGAAACATCTGAGAACGTTTCCTTTTAATGGCAGGTTATCCAGGTAAGTTAATATTTGTTAAGTTGTCCTTAACATTTTACCTAGGACTTAACATTCCATTTAGGCCTTAATATTTTACCTAGCCCTTCACATCCCATCTAGACCTTAATATTTTACCTTGGCCTTAACATTACATCCAGGCCTTCACATTTTACCTAACCCTTAAGAAACATTCCAATTACAACTTAAAATTCCACCTAGGCCTTAATATTTTCCCTAGATTTTAACAGTCAGGTCTAATTTCTCTTTGTCTATAACTTGTAGATAAGACTGAGACTTTTAGCTTCTTCTCCCACACTAGGCCTGCCAGCCTTCCTGCCTGCCATGCTTACTGCTGTGATGTTTATGATCTACTTATGTGTACCCGTAGGAAAGCCCTCAATCGAAATGCTTCATTTTGTAGATAGCTTGTTGATGTGTTTCATCACAGCAATAGAACAGTAACTTTGACAGTCTTTAAAACAAACAAAAAACATGAACACTGCGAGAATGGCTTAAAAGCACTTTCTATGCAAACATGATAGGCAAGCACCAATGAAGCCCAGTGTGGGATTTCTGGAGCATGGTGGCTGGCTGTCAGATCATCTCTGGTTTCAAGTGAAAGACCTTATGGCCACATGTCCCACATAAGGTAGACAACAAACCTGGAAGATGTGACATCAAGCTGTGGCATTCACATGCAACAGTATGAGTTCAAATGCCTTAGAATATGTAGACATACTTAGATGTACACCGTGAGCACACATGCAAAAATGTTGGTTTGTTTGGATAGTTATTGATCATAGTATACCAGTGGGGAACTGGATAGAAGACTAATTCATAAAAGCATCTGTCAATCATAAAGACTGAAATGTGGACTTTAATAGAAAGGAAAACTCATGATTTCAAGAAATGTGCCTATTTATTATGTAAAAAGTCAATTAAAATTTGTTCCATATAAGAAAAAAAATCACCTTGAAAAATAAAAAAAAGTTCTATGATTTTATACTATGCTCTATTTAGACAATATTAACACAAAGTCTGAAAACTTCTTCTTGGTTGTTTCTTACTCACTGAAACATGTCTGTATCTTGTTGAAAGTATTTCAGTAATCAATATTCTGCTATTATTTGTGCTAGAAAGGACACAGTCAAACCCCTAAGTGTCTTAGCTGTCACAGATGAGTAACCATGAATGTGTAGGAAACCCAAAATTATAAGTTGTCCAATTTAAGTCTCATTTAAATTAAATTTAAATTCCTTTCTTTTTTTGTTTTTTAAAGTAAATTTTATTATAAACAATTTTATTGGCTTCAACTAATGATCATAAACATAGGTACTAGCTTCTGGAGGCTTAAATGTATCATTTGATATATTTTGTTAACTTAGAGATGTAGAAGGAATATATGAAAAATTTCTGTGCACTTATAGCTATTATAAATTAGATTGATATAAAGATACAGAGTATGCAACTTACAAATAATAACCTTACAATATTCTTTGCTGTAATTCTATTTTTTATTAGCTATTTTCTTTATTTACATTTGGAGTGCTATCCCATAAGTCCCCTATACCCTCCCCCTGCCCTGCTCCCCCACCCACCCACTCCTACTACTTGGCCCTGGCATTCCCCTGTACTGGGGCATATAAACATTGCTAGACCAAGGGGTCTCTCTTCCCAATAATGGCCAACTAGGCCATCTTCTAATACATATGTAGCTAGAGACGTGAGCTCTGGGGGGTTCTAATTAGTTCATATTGTTGTTCCATCTATAGGGTTGCAGACCCCTTCAGCTATTGGGTACTCTCTCTAGCTCCTACATTGGAGACTCTGTGTTTCACCCTAAATCCCTCCTTGGGTAATACCCTACCCTGAGGAATCTAGATCCAGCAGATCTAAGAACTTTCCTTCCCACTGAAGCCCAAACAATCAGTCTGATAGGGGAATGGAGAGCTAATAAGAGGCAACAGCGTCAGAAATAGCCATCATTTCAATTGTTAGGGTACCTACATGAAGATCAAGCTGCACATATGCTACAAATATATAGGTGGCCTAGATCCAGCCCCTGCATGCTCTTTGGTTGGTGGTTCAGTCTCTGTGAGCCCCCCCCCCACACACACACACACACAAACTGTTGAAAGCCATTTTGCCTGCTTCTGTGAAAGCCTGCATGTCAGACAAAGTCAGGCCAGGGTCTATTGACAGATTCTGTGGCCTACTGATACATGGAACAATAAGAGAGGTTACTCTTGAAGCCCAAGGAGAGAGACTGAATGTTCTGTTAATCTTGGAGAAAAAGAACAGGGTGGAATAGGGAATGTTCCAGAAGGATACAGATGTGGAATGTATATCAGCCACTCTCTCTGCTGACTTGTGACTTTGTTTCCCCCAATACTGCAAAGTATATAACTCCTAAGAGAATTAAACTAGAGTCTGTCACATGATTGACTGGATAGTCATCCTGATTTCTAACCTTTGCCTCTGAATCTTCTTGACCATCTTTCCTGTAATCATCCTCACTCACCCCTCAGAGGACTTCTCAACTACATGCTGGCCAGACTGGTACACCTCATGGGCCCTGGTTAATTAACTCTTCTGGTCTTCTTGAGATGTCTTTGACCCTCAAGGTCATTGAATTATATTCTCCAGTCTTCCATCAGACTCCTCAAGATACAACTGATGTTTGGCTATGGATCTCTAAATCTGTTTCCACCCACTGCTGGAGGAAGTCAAGGGGAATATCCCTCTGTTATTGATGAAAGTGAAAACTTGTATAATCATTTTGAAAATCAATTTGGAGGTTTCTCAGGGAATTGGAAATAGTTCTACCTCAAGATCCAGCTATACCACTTCTGGGCATACACCCAAATGACAGGAACTCAACTATATTCATAGCAGTTTTATTCATAATATCTATAAAGTGGAAAAAAATCTAGATATTCCTCAACTGAAAAATGGATAGAGAAAATGTGGTATATTTACACAACAGAATACTATTCAGCTAAAAAGAATAAAGATGTGAAGAAATTTCCAGGTGAATGGGTAGAACTTGAAAATATTATCTTGAGTGAGGACATCCCATACTCAGAAATATATACACATGGTATATACTCACTTATAATTGGGAATTATCCATAAAGTGTAGGATATATATCCTACAACCCACAGAACCAAAGAAACTGGGTAATAACGAGGTTCTAAGGGAGGATGTGTGAATCATACTCAAAATGGGAAACAAAATAGTCATCAGAGATGAATGGAAAAAGGAAGCAGGTGGCAGAGGGCCTGAGGAGGGATGGTAATCAAGGGTGAGGAGAGGGGACATTGGAGAGGGCTGGAAGTGAGAATGAAAGTGGGCAAGGCATCTCTAAGTCTATCTTGAGACCAAGGATAGATGAGGCTATGGAAAGTCCATGGCAATGACCCTAACTGAGATACCTACCAGCAGGGAAATAAAGACTAAATTGGTCATTCCCTGTAGCCAGGCAGGAGTTCTGGTAGTAGGAGGGGAACATCAATCCACCCACAGAACATTAATTTTCTTTTATAAAAAAGAACAGATATGGAGTTGTGTTGCATGGGTACAGACCAGGAAAATCTGGAAGGAGTTTGGAGAACATTTTTGATAATTGAATAAAGGGCCAGTGGGTTGTGGTGGTACATGCCTTTGTTCTCAGAACTAGGAAAGCAGAGGCAAATGGATATCTGTGAATTCAAGGCCAGCTCAGTCTACTGAACTAGTTCCAGGATGGCCAGGGCTTTACAAAAAACAGCAACCCTTTATCTAAATAAAGACTCATCCTCTTGTGATAAAAGAAATCATTCTTAGCTTCAAAATCTGTGTGCATCAGACCTGACAAGCAGTCAGTCAATACTATCAGAGACAGATATGACTCAGCTGCCAAAACTGTAGGAGAATTATTTTAAAATAGCTATGATTGCTACGTTAAATGTTCTCCTCATTAAAAAAAAAATGACAGCTTATATTAATACATGGGGAGATTTAATAGATGGAAAGAAAACCTAAAAGATAGAGAGCCTTCTCGCTAGTCCGCCAGCAGATCCATTCTCTCAGGGTCCTCCTTAGTGCTAGAGTATAACCAGCCTCAGTGTACCTTTCTCTTTACTGAGCCTCCAGAGAACCCTGTAGTGCATCTCCCTCTGGACCCCCTCACACACCATGCTGCATCCCAGCCTCTAGCACCAGCAGGCATCTCCTGTGAATGCACCAAGAAATTCAGTCAAACAGGCAACACACAGCCCTCACACTCTCTGAAAATCCAGACAGGGAACAAAAGCCAAGGAACACAACACTCACCTAACAAAGACAAACACAGAAATTAGCACCTAGACCTATATCACCCAAACCAAAATGCCTAAACGGCAGTATAGTAACCCATTCAATACCAGCCAGAGAATTAGTTCTTAATTAGAACCCAGCTCTCTTATCACAGCAGGTCTTGAGTCTTCCAACATAACTGATGTGCACATATGTACATGCACTCGCATGTACACACACATATACACACAGAGCCACACGCATGCACACACACACACACACACACACACACACACTCACACACAAACAGACACACACACACACACACACACACACACACACACACACACACAGCCAAACCTAAGAATAATAGGAATAGAGGAAAGAGGAATATCCAAGACAAAAGGCCCAGAATATATTTCCAACAGCATTATAGAAAAAGTTTCCTAACCAAAAAAGGAAATGGCTATAAAGGCAGACCTATCAGAGAATTACAGCTGATTTTTCAACTGATACTGTAAATGCCAGAAGTGTCTAGATAGAAGTTCTGCAAATTCTAAGACACCACAGGTGTCAGTCCATAGTATTAAAGCCAAAAAAAAAACCCCTTTCATTCACTATAGAAGAAGAAAATAAGATATTTCGTGATAAAGGTCAATATAAACAATGTCTTTCTATAAATCAAGGTTTATATAAAGTGCTAGAAGGAAAACAGCAATTTAACAAGTTTAAGTATACCCATGAAAATATAAATAATATTACACCAGAATAAACAAAAGAGAAATTCATGCACACACACATAGATATGTAATTCATACACACATGTGATCACTGCCACTACCACCACTGCCACCATCATTAACAACACCAACAAAATAATAAGAAACAATAATCATTAATCATTTATATCTTTCAATATTAATGTTATCAATCCTCTAGTAAAAGGACTAGACTAACAGAATGGATGTGAAAACAAGAGTTATCATTCTTCTGGATCTGAGAAACATGCGTCAACATCAAGAATCGGTAGGCATTACCTCAGGATAAAAGGTAGAAAAAGATATTCCAAGCAAATGGATCCTCAAAGAAAGCTGGTTTAGCCACTTTCATATCTAACTAAGCAGACTTCAAACCAAAACTAAACAAACAAACAAAAAAAAAAAAAGATGACGGATGGAACATGTCATAATCATCATAGAAAAAAATCCACCAAGGTGAGATTTTAATTCTTAGTATTTGTGCCCCAAACACAAGGGTATCTACATTTATAAAGAAACACTACTATAGTTTAATAATTTGACCCTCAAACACTGATAGTCAAAGTCTTCAATACCCTACTTTCATCAAAGGACTAATTGTCCAGATGAAAACTAAACAGAAATACAGGAGCTAACAGATATGAAAAACAAATGGACCTAATAGATATTTACAGAATATTTCACACAAGCACACACAAAAGTACCTTCTTACCAGCAACTTGTGGAACTTTCTTCAAAATTTATCACATACTAAGACACAAAGCAGGTCTTAACAGACACAAGAAAATTGAAATAACTCCTTGTATTCATGTCTACCACATGGAGTAAACTGGAGATCAACAACAGAAACAACAGAATGCTTACAAGCTCATGGAAACAGAATCACTCTAAACTGAATGAAAAACTTGTCAAGAATGAAACAAGGATTTTTTTTTAAATTATGAAATTCAATAAGAAAGATACACAGCATATCCATACTTATGGGACACAATGACAACAGTTCTAAGAGAAAAGTTGTTAACACTGAGTGTCTTCGTTAAAAAAAGAAGAAGAAACACCAACTAGAAATTTAACTACACACTTCAAACCTCTAAAACACAAAGAAGTAAGCACACCTAAGAGGAGGAGATGGCAAGAAATAATCAAAGTGAGTGCTGAACTCAATAAAATTGAAATAAAGAGAACAATAAATAGAATTGATGAAACTAAGACTGGGTCTACGATTCTTGTGCCTTCTCTTTTATGTTTCTGTTGGCTTGTTTTATCCAACTTTGATATGATGTCTTTGTTGTAATTTGTATTTTATTTTGTTATGTTTTGTTGTTAACATTTAGAAACCTCTTCGACAGAGAGACAGATAGGGAGTGCATCAGGATGAAAGAGGAGGTGGGCAGGAACTGGCAGGAGTACAGGAAGTAGAAATTGTGTTCAGATTATATTGTGTAAGAAAGAATCTATGTTTAATAAAAAGAAAAAAATGAATTGGATATTTTAGATGTAAACTGCTGAATACTATATAATTGCAAAGTTGTCACTTGTGCAGGAATATTGCACTCTGTAATCTCCACACTGATGAGCTTGTTTCATTTTGAATGGTTGAGAAAAATTAGCAATTGAAGAGAGATCATAAGAGGTCTGCACGAATTTCATAAAACAAATTAGGCCAAGGCAATCATGCATATTCACAGGTTAGCTGTGTCACACATCGAATCCACATGGAGGCACACTGCCTTTTCTGCTATGGTTAGCCCTGCAAAATTCCATAGACTTGAATGGCTTATAACAAATTTAGCTGGTTTTCAGTTTTCAGAATAAGAGTTCAAGATTCAGGTCCTTCACTGTTTGGAATCAGCTTTGCAGAGTGTTAATCTCTTGCTGTATCCTTGTATAGCAAAAGAAAAAGAGAAAATAACATGTGTGTGGGGGGGGAAGGTTTGTGCAGTTTTGGGACCCTCAGGATTCTATTCGCAATTGTATTCATATTGTGATGTTATCTGCTAAAGGTCTCAGATTCTCATACCTTGACTTTGGTGATTAAGAACTAAGCTTATGGATGTGGGATTGGGAGCAGAAAGCTTTAGTTTACTGCACATACTACTTAAGAGTCACAGATTTTAATAAGTATATACTGTCATATTGATTTTTTCCTTACTGAGTTTATGGTAATTTCAATAGTATGCAATATGTAGATAAATATATAAAGTATAATTTTACTATTTTCATAAATTTCCTCAGTATTTACTGGGAGAATACTTTATTTTTTGGAAGGAAAGTCGTAAGTTTCTGCTGCATAATGGATGTCTTTAGGGTGTGGCTGGAACAAATATTTAAAGATAACTCATACAGTGTAATTTATTAGTCTAGAAGGTGATTTCCTTTCACTGATATTCTAATTATGCTTCTCTTTCTGTGGTGAATATCATGACCAAAACAACTGAACAGAGTAAAGGCCTTGTTTAGCTTACAGTCTAGTTTACAATCTATCACGGGGAAAAATCAGGGAAGGAAATCAAGTGGAAGCTTGAAGCCAACACCATGGAAGAATGTTGCTTGCTGTCTCACTCAGACTCCAGGTCAGGCTCAGTTAATTTCCTTACATAGTCTGCAGCTACATAACTATGAATTAATACCATCCACAGTGGCCTGTATTTTCCTACATCAATTGGCAATCAAGACAATCCTTCACAGAAATCTCTACAGGCCCAACTTGATAAAAATATTAATTCATAATCTTCTTAAAAGATAGCCCAAAAAATGGGGAGTTGACAGCTAATAGTAACTTAAAAAAAACAAAAAACAAACAAAAAACAATAGAAGTTTATGAATAAAAAGGACAGAAAGCTCTAGAATGATTATCCAAGATAATTTTGATTGCCAGAGACTTGTCATGTGAAGACTCATCATGAAAGACCAGTGAAATCAGCCACAGTGATTTGAAGACAATAAATGAAGAAATGAATTCATTAGAAATTTCTGAATTATATAGTGAAAGTAACATATCACAGAATGTATTAATTAAATTAATCATTAATTTAAAGATTTAAATTATATTTTAACTATGGTTAAAGAAACAAAAACATCAAGGTAACTAAATTAAGGTTAGAGATTTAGGGAAAGGAAAAAAATCCACAAAAATGAGTTAGTTTCTCTGTTATGTAAGAGGAGGCTAGGGGTTAAAATGCTTCAAAATCTTTATTAAACCCAATTTCTTCATTTAAAAAAATTTCTAAGTCATTTACTGGAAACTAATGTCTATTCCATCATTTCAGATTTCTGTGTAATACATGGGATTTTTGTTGTTGTTGTTTGTTTAATTTTGTTTGGAAAAGTGTGGGGTAGGATACTGTAGAGCTTCATTGGCATAAAATATCCTATGGTATCAAGACTCCAGCAATATCCAATAACGTAGGAGAAATGTCTGGATGTCTCAATGCACCAAAGAATGTTATTCAAGTCTAGTGTGCATTAGGTGCTATGGAGACCCATGACAAAATTCAGATTTCTCTGTATGTTTATTTAATAACTTATTATCCCCCTAAACTTTAATCTCTGTGAAGGCAGTAACTACAATTAATTTATTCACATCCTTTACCTTAGTGTACTGGCTAGTTTTGTGTCAACTTGACACAGCTGGAGTTATCACAAAAAAAGGAGCTTCAGTTGAGGAAATACCTCCATGAGATCTAACTGTAAGGCATTTTCTCAGTTAGTGAGCAAGGTGGGAAAGGCCCCTTGTGGGTGGAACCATCTCTGGGCTGGTAGTCTTGGGTTCCATAAGAGAGCAGGCTGAACAAGCCAGGGGAAGCAAACCAGTAAAGAACATCCCTCCATGGCTTCTTCATCAGCTCCTGCTTTCTGACCTGCTTGAGGTCCAGTCCTGACTTCCTTTGGTGATGAACAGCAGTGTGGAAATGCAAGCTGAATAAACCCTTTGCTCACCAACTTGCTTCTTGGTCATGATGTTTGTGCAGTAATAGAAACCCTGACTAAGACACCTAGTATTCTTTGTTTGATGGCTAATTTTAAATGTTAAGTATATTGTATTAAGAAATAGCAATTGAGGTCCCATTTATCAACTGTTGAGCTTAGAGCCTGAGCCATTGGTTTTCTGTTCAGGAGCTTGTCTCCTGTAGCAGTACATTAAAGGCTATTTCCTCCTTTCTTATCTATGAGATTTAGTGTATCCAGATTTACATTGAGGTCTTGACTCATTTGAATTGAGTTCTGTGCAGGGTGATAAATATGGATCTATTTGGATTATTCTACATGAAGACATCCAGTTAGACCAGCACCATTTGTTGAAGATGCTTCTGCCCTCCCAACCCTATTGTATGTATGGTTTTTATCTTCTTTGTTTAAAAAAAAAAAGTGTCCATCAGTGGATTTATTTCTGGGTACTCTATTTTATTCTATTTATTCTATTGATCAACCTGTCTGTTACTATACCAATACCATGTGGTTTTTATTACTATTACTCTGTGTAGTATAACATGAGGTCAGGAGCAGAGATTCCTCCCATTTTTTGTTTGTTTGTTTGTTTGTTTGTTTTATTGTTCGGGACTGTTTTGGCTATTCTGGGGTTTTCATTTTTCCATATGAAGTTGAAAATTGCTCATTTAAGGTTTATAAAAATTGTGTTGGAATTTTGATAGGGGTTGCATTTAATCTGTAGATTGCTTTTGCTAAGATGGCCATTTTCACTGTGTAAACCCTACCTATCCATGAGCATGGGAGATCTTTCATCTTCTGACATTTTCTTCAGATTCTTTCTTTGGAACTTGAATTTCTTGTCATACAGATCATTCACTTGCTTGTTTAGAGTTACACCGAGATATTTTATGTAATTTATGGATTAATTAATGGGTCTTGTTTTCTTGATTTTTGAAATGTAAATGCTTCTGTAAGATTAAAAGCACTCTCAGTAGGACAAAACAGCAGCCTACAGATTGGGAAAAGATCTTCATCAACCCTACTTCCAAGAGAGATAATACCCTAAGTAGATAAAGAATTCAATAATTTAGAATCCAATAAAACAAACCAATTTTAAAAATGGGGTGCAGAGCTTAACAGAGAATTCTCAACAGAGGAATCTCAAATGGCACAGAAGCAATTATAGAATTGTTCATCTTCCTTAGTCATCAAAGGAATATAAAATGGTTAAGGTCATCCCCATTGGGTCCTAAAAGCCTTTCATATCCATGGCATCTTGGATTGTCTAGTGCTTCACCACTCACTGCTACTTATTTTTATTTGTTCTCCTGGCCCTCTGGACTTCTCTCCTATCTCTTCCTGGTCCTGCTTCCCTTTTTTTCATCCCTCTCCCATCTCTCACCCAGGTTCCTCCCTCCATCTGCCTCCCATGATTATTTTGTTCCCCATTCTAAGTGGGTTTGAAGCATCCACACTTTGGCCTTCCTTTTTATTAAGGTTCATATGGTCTATGAGTTGTATCATGAGTATTCTGAGTTTTGGAGCTAATATCTACTTATCAGTGAGTACATACCATGTATGTACTTTGGGGTCTGGATTACCTTACTCACGATGATATTTTTCTAATTCCATCCATTTGCCTACAAATTGTGTGAAGTAATCATTTTTAATAGCTGTGTAGTATTCCATTGTGTGAATGTACCACATTTTCTGTATCCATTGTTCTGTTGAGGGACATCTGGGTTGTTTCCAGCTTCTAACTATTATAAATAAGACTGCTATGAACATAGTGGAACACATGTCCTTGGTATATGTAGGAACATCTTTTGGGTGTATGCCTGGTATGTCTTAGTCAGGGTTTCTATTCCTGCACAAACATCATGACCAAGAAGCAAGTTGGGGAGGAAAGGGTTTATTTGGCTTACACTTCCATACTGCTGTTCATCACCAAGGAAGTCAGAACTGGAACTCAAGCAGGTCAGAAAGCAGGAGCTGACGCAGAAGCCATGGAGGGATCTTTACTGGCTTGCCTCCCATGGCTTGCTCATCCTGCTCTCTTATAGAACCCAAGACTACCAGCCCAGAGATGGCCTCACCCACAAGGGCCTTTCCCCCTTGATCACTAATTGAGAAAATGCCTTACAGTTGGCTCTCATGGAGGCATTTCCTCAACTGAAGCTCCTTTCTCTGTGATAACTCCAGCTGTGTCAAGTTGACACAAAACTAGCCAGTACACTGGTACAACTGAGTCTTCTGGTAGAGCTATTTCCAATTTTCTAAAGAACTAACAGATTGATTTCCAAAGTAGTTGTATCAGTTTGCAATTCCACCAGCAATGGAGGAGTGTTTCTTTCTTCACATCCTTTCCAGCATCTGCTGTCACCTGAGATTTTATCTTAGCCATTCTGATTGGTGTAAGGTGAACTCTCAGGGTTGTTTTGTATTTCTTTCTTTTTTATCTTAGATTTTTATTAATAATTTTATTTGTTTAGATTTCAAATATTATTGTTCTCCACTCCATGAACCTCCCACTCCCTGCCCATCCTTTTTCCATAAGAGAGTACTACTCCACCCATCTACTCCGGTCTTAGCTCTCTGTCATCCCCCCTTCTCTCGGGCATCAAGCCTTCATAGGGCCATTCACAGACACCAAACTCCAACACCATTACTGATGCCAAGATGTACTTGCAGACGGAAGCCTGGTATGGTTGTTCTCTGAGAGGCTCTGCCAGCATTTGACTAAGACAGATGCAGATACAGCCAACCACTGGACTGAGTCCAAGGACCCAAAAGGATAAGTGAGGGGAATGGCTGAAGGAGCTGAAGGGGATTACAATTCCATAGGAGAACAAAGTATCAACTAACCAGACCCCACAGAGCTCTAAGAGTTCTACCATCAACCAAAGAGTATTCATGTGCTGGTCCATGGCTCCTGCAACACATGTAGCAGAGGATTGCCTCTTGGCATCAGTGGAAGGGGAGGTGCTTGGCCTTATAGAGGCTTGATGCCCTAGAGAAGGGAGGATGCTAAAACAGTAGTATGTGGATGGATGGAACAGCATCCTCTTAGGGGCAAAGGGGAAAGGAAGGTGGTTGGGAGAAAGATAGAAGGAAGGCCCTGAAGGGGATGGGTACCCCACAGGAGGACCTTCAGAATCAACTAACACAGATCTCTGGAAGCTCTCAGAGCCATAACCACCAAACAAAAACACACATAGACTGGAATAAGGCACATATGTAGCAGACATGCAGCTTAGTCTCCATATGGGTCCCCCAACATCTGGAGCAGAGGCTGTCTCGAAAGCTGCAGCCTGACTATGGTATCCTTTTCCCTGAAAAGGGCTACCTTGTATGGTCTCAGTGGGAGAGGATACACCTAATCTGGAAGAGACCTGATGAGCCAAGATGGAGGGATATTCAGGGGGCTCCACCCTCTCAGAAGAGAAATGGAGGGGATGGGAGAGGGACTCTGTCAGGGACACTGAAGCAGACAGCATCTGTGATGTAAATAAATAAATAAATAAATAAATAAATAAATAAATAAATATCAATGAATAAATAAATAATATTTTTAAAATAGCAATTGATAAACCACACCTCTGAACATTTCCATAAGGGTATCATCTTTCCAAAGAAGACTAGAGCATGACAGGTCTGACCTCATGAATGGACCCATCTCTTGGTGGATTCAAGTGATGATGGAAGTACTGACAAGACATCTGAGTAGCAGATCACCAGATGCATATCTTCAGGGCCTCTGTTGTCTTGGCATCTTCCTGTTTGTCAGTCTGTCTGTTTGTTTGTTTATGTTGATTCTTGGCCTTAAAGGTATATATTGGTCTGTTTTGCAATGCCTCATTAGCAATATTCATCTGAAAGCTCAGGAAGCATTATCAACATATTTTACTCCATTACTTTGAGTTAATCTTTCAGGTAGTTTGGTCACAAGACACAAAAGTATCATTTCTGTATTTTACACTCTTCAGAAATTGGTGGGACCCTAACAAAAGGTTGTAGATGGATAGTGACCCAAAACAAAAACAAACACACAAAGTGTAGGTGATTTGAGCTATTAGTAACCCTAAGAGCTGATACTCATTACTTCAAAATACAGCAAGTAACTCCTTCCCAATAATTGCATGGAAACTTTGAGCAAATATTTGTCAGGGACATTATGAAGAAAATGATTGAACTGAGGTGAAAGAATTTGTTTCTCGGGCTTTTCAAAATAAATTGTGTTGGAAATTATCAAAAGATCACATGTGAGAAGCATTTTTTGATCAAGGTCTAAAATGATTTTCTGGCTAAGGTAAAAAAGAGGCAGTCAGCTGTGAACTGTGATCTCACTTAATAAAGGCAGAGATTTACAGAATCATGGGCCCAGGGCAGATAGCATGAGAGAGAAGACATTGTAAAAGACTGATTTCTGGACAATCTTTCCCCTTAGAAAATTATTAAAATATCCATCTATTCCAGTCTAAATCAATAAAGAGACAATCTTGTAACATGTAAGACTATCATTATAAAGAACACTAAAAATAAAAATCTGTTCTAATTTACTTTATATGGAAAAAATCAACTTGGAAAGAAAGTCAATGACTGTTTAAGGCACTAGAAATTATTCTATTTAATTATATTAGTACTAATCAATCATGGACTTAATCATAAAAATATATAATTTCAAGTCTGATCTTACATTTGAAAGTGTTTTTAGGGGAATATTTTATGATTTGTTTAGCAGAGAATTGTAAATACAACTTTTAATGTAATTTTTGTTTCTTATAGTATATTCTCCTTTCTCTTTCAATTTCTGCATCTCTGGGGACTTCATTACAGGCACTCTATTGCTGACCTTTTCCCCTGCATTGCCCTGGGAGGCCACTTGAGGCACATCTAGGTAGATTGCTTTAGAGGCTCTCTTTGTGAAACTGTCAAGGTCACAACTCTGACCCAGCCTCTGACATAGCTGGCCCTTGCTCCCTTGGCTGGTGTATTGCACTTTGTTCTTTGTTCATATTTAACCTAGCTCTCACAGGCCACTGACCCTCTCTGTTCCTATTTTTCCTCCTTGATATATTTCATTTCTTGGCATTTCAGAATGTGTCATTCTCATTTCCAAATAATAAATGCTGTTGGCATGTGATGTAAATATTGTTTCCTTTCTTGAACATTCATTACATGTTTTGCTGTCTGCTTCTTCCACGTCTCTGACAGTACAACTTCTTTATGAGCAGACGTGTTCTTCCGTTTCCAATAAAGCTAAAACTGTAATTATCAATTATCAAAGTTAGCATCATATATATGGTAATATAATTATAGACTTTATTTAGACATTCATAAAGTATTAAAATAATAAAATTTTCACTCAATATTTTTTAGAAAAATTATACTTCCTCAATTTTATTTAGCGATTTTGAAGTAAGTCTTCATATTCTACATGTTCAGGAATTTATAGATGTTCACATATAAAATGTAGAATATATTAGAGATAAATCAATAGTGTATTCTTGAAAAATATTAAGAGAAGAATGTTCAACTACACATATTGTTTTCTGTGTTACTATAAATTAATCTTTCAAAAACACAATTAAAATTGGTTTCTACCAATGGAGAGAATGATATATTTATTATAAAATAATTGACCAATTTTTATAAATTAAAATATGATAAAACATGGGTTGAAATTCAGGAGGTATTATTATGAAAGCAAAGAATTGTTTATTAATGTTCACTTAACTTATATTTTATGGAAATATATATGTTATAAATTTTAGGACACTTAATTTTCTCTAAAATTATCTGGCTTCTATTTATATGGACTAAAGTCAGTTAGTAAAACTAATTGTATCATAATTTAATGTACTTTAATACAATTCAACTATGTAAATTAGCATCCACATTCATAATTCTGAAAAATGACAACATACATATTAATTTATGTATATTGTAATTTACTTGGGTGATACAAATATGCAAACGTATGTCTAAATAAATCATGTTTTATCTGCTTTTTCACAACTTAAAATTCAGCACTTCAAAATCATTGACTAGATAAAACTAGACACGGAGAAATTTAAATATTGCATAATAAGTGTTTTACATTCAAATCTCACTTGTGTGTTCTTCACCTATAAAATCTATGGAAAAATTGGTCTTTACTCTTCATAAATTATATGAAAACTAAAAGCAGATTAATAAACCTAGTATTAAAATGCTCAAACAAGATCAAGATTAAACTTGCTTTCTCTTTGGTGATATAATGGTTTCCATACTTTAAAAAGAAGTGGTTTGTTTGTTGGTTGTTTGGTTGGTTTGTTGGCATCTTAGTCAGGGTTTCTATTCCTGCACAAACATCATGACCAAGAATCAAGTTGGAGAGGAAAGGGGTTATTCAGCTTATACTTTCTACATTGCTGTTGATCAACAAAAGAAGTCAGGACAGGAACTCAAGCAGGTCAGGAATCAGGAGCTGATGCAGAGGCCATGGAGCAATGTTTCTCACTGGCTTGCTTCCCCTGGTTTGCTCAGCTTGCTTTCTTATAGAACCCAGGACTACCAGCCCAGAGATGGTCCCACCCACAATGGGCCCTCCCCTTTTGATCACTAATTGAGAAAATGTCTACAGCTGGATCTCATGGAGACATTTCCTTACCTGAAGCTCTTTTCTGTGATAACTCCTGCTCATGTAAGGTGACACACAAAACCAGCCAGTACATTTGGTTTTTGTTCTTGTTTTTATTTAGCAAACATTTCAGTTGTTTGAATGAATTTCAGTCACTTTAATTTTTTCCCACTTTAAAATTTTGAGTACATAATGATATCCACAAATATAGCAAGAATAAAATACTTTAAAATGGTAGCATAAAAATCTAGTGAACACTTAATTCTAGGTAGGCAACCTACTTCTCTGCCAAGGACAAGAACGACTCATAATTCTTTGGAGTGAACATTGCACACCCTGGTAACAATCTATTAGTGTCAATTTGGTGTTGAGTGAGTGTCAGACAATGTTAGGGTAAACACCATCGTTCACTTTGAAGCCTATCCTGATGATGTGAACTACATCACAGACTGCAATAGAAATTGATGCACCCACGAGTAATTCCTCTCCAGAAAGGAATATGTGGACTGTCCTTCTGGGAATATCTAAAGTGAAAATTGAATATAATGTTTCTCTCCTGTGGTTTGAGGATGGATGTGCTCCTGAGTGGACTGACTTAAGACTGATTTTTTTTCCCCAACTCATTAGAAAATAAAAGAAAGAGAAATAAATAACACTGCAGAAGGAAGTAATAAAGATCAAGTTTCCCTGCATGATAGAAGTCAATTCACAGTACAGGGTTTGTTCTGTAGGACAAGATAGCCAAGAACCTAGGCAAAAAAAAGAAAAAAAAAATCGCAGATTAAGAGGAAGCAGACTTTCCTATCTGACAAAATTCTAGCCAGACAAGAAAACTTTAAAAAGTACTTTGAGAAATATCATCTGCCACTGACAAAAGATAGATGAAATAGTTGATCTTATACTCTTTGGTTGAGGGCGTTAGCATTTAGCTCTCTGTGTCCTGGCATCAGCTCAGATCTTTTCAGAACTGTCTTCTAAAATCTCACTGTGTGAAAATACTTAAAAAAATTAAAATTAGAGAGACCATATATCTAATCAATTCCATTACTAGGTATACATCCAAAGGAAATCAAACCATATTTTCTTTATGTATGTTTCAGGATGCCAAAGAGACATTTACAATATTTAGCTTTATGCAGTCCTATACACAGTTATGAAAAAATGGAAACAGCCAAATTGTCCATCAACTGATGAGGGCTAAAAAGAATGTGGGATATATATATATATATATATATATATATATATATATATATATATATATATATATATATATNCTTTCACCCTCATCCTGCATTAAATGGCACCTTCATTCACATGCACACACTGACATATAGACACAATGGAAAATAAAATAAATCTTTAAAACAGCTCACTAATAGCAGTAGCCTAAGTTACCACTGCATTTAAGATATGTCTGACATTCTCCTTTCTCTGGTTTATAGTTCTTCCTTCATCAATGACGCTTGATACATTTTCTTTACTGTACATACTGGATTGATCACATTGACTTTTGTAAGTAAGCACTTAATCATAATAAACTGCCTTGTGCATCCCTAAATCATCCTCAGCCCCACCCTCACTGGCTCTAGATTCCTCATTCCTATATTTTATTTTCCTTTCTTCTTCTTCTTTTTTTTTTTTTTTGTTTGTTTGTTTTTGTTTTTTTTGTTTTTTGAGACAGGGTTTCTCTGTATAGCCCTGGCTGTCCTGGAGCTAACTTTGTAGACCAGGCTGGCCTCGAACTCAGAAATCCACCTGCCTCTGCCTCCTGAGTGCTGGGATTAAAGGCATGCGCCACCACCAATGCTGTCCCCTTTCCTGATTCCCTCTCCTGGAAACCCCCATACCCTTCCCACTCCCCCTGCTTCTGTGAGGGCATACCCCCAATTACCCATTCCTGCCTCCCTGCTCTGGCATTTCCCTATACTGTCGCATTGAGCCTTCACAAGTCCAAGGGCTTCTCCTCCCATTGATCCCCAACAAGGCCATCCTCTGCTACATATGTGGCTGGAGCCGTGGGTCACTCCATGTGTATTTGTTGTTTGGAAGCTTTGTCCCTGGGAGCTCTGGGGAGGTCTGGTTGGTTGATAATATTGTTCTTCCTATGGAGTTGCTGTATTTTCAAAAAGACCTCTTTTTAACTTTTTACTATCTCACTATTCCCATGACAAAATGCCATGACCAAGGTAACTTATAAAAGAAAACATTTAACCTGGGGGATTATAGTTCCAAAGGTTCGAATCCATCACCATAATGTTAGGAGCATGGCAGCAGGCAGACAAGCTTGGACTAGAACAGTATGTGAGAATTTACATGTTTTCCACAAGCATAAGGCAAAGGACCTTAAGTGGGATTGTTGTGGGCGTTAGATCTTCAAAGCCCACCTCCAGTGACACAACTTCTCCAACTAGACGGCACTTCCTACTCCTTCCCAAAGAGTTTCACCAAGTGGGGACTAAGTATTTCAACATATAAACCTGCTGGTTATGCATTCTCACTCAAATGCCACATTGACCTACTGGGTAGCAAAGTCCCCACTGTCCTCTTGGCTCTGACCTCTACAAAAAGTGATTGTAGAAGTTCTTAAAGCTCTGAAGGCCGTCTATGCCTTCACAGGCTCAACTAGAGCTTCTGATCCAACCAAGACTTACTTCCTACTCTGATTGTATCCTCTGGTATAGCCTTACATGCTGGGAAAATCTTTTCTAGTGAAAACAAATGAGTAGCAAATTGTCTAGAAAAAAAATAAACACATACAGTCATTAGTCTCCTTTGAATGATTGTATGGCCTTACAGTATTTTATAATATCTTTATTTTATTTTTATATAAGAAATATTTATTTGATTTTTATTATAAAAATTCATACACATATAAATGGAACATGATCCTATTATCACCATTTCCCTCTTTCATCTCCCTCCCTATATGCTCCCCCCAAACATGCCAATTTACTTCCACATTTGGGTCATTGATTTCTACTTTCTCTCTTTTTCTCCCCTCTCTTCTTCTTGTTCTTGTTCTTCTTGTTCTTCTTGTTCTTCTTGTTCTTGTTCTTCTTGTTCTTCTTCTTGTTCTTCTTCTTGTTCTTCTTCTTGTTCTTGTTCTTGTTCTTCTTCTTCTTCTTCTTCTTCTTCTTCTTCTTCTTCTTCTTCTTCTTCTTCTTCTTCTTCTTTTCTTCTTCTTTTCTTCTTGTTCTTTTTTTTTTTAAGACAGGGTTTCTCTGCGTAGCCCTGGCTGTCCTGGAACTCACTTTGTAGACTAGGCTGGCCTCAAACTAAGAAATCCACCTGCCTCTGCCTGCCAAGTGCTGGGATTAAAGGTGTGCGCACCACGCCCTGCTCTTCTTGTTCTTCTTCTTCTTGTTGTTGTTCTTGTTGTTGTTGTTGTTGTTCTTGTTGTTGTTGTTCTTCTTCTTGTTCTTGTTGTTGTTCTTTTTCTTGTTGTTGTTGTTCTTGTTGTTGTTGTTCTTCTTCTTGTTCTTCTTGTTCTTGTTCTTCTTGTTCTTCTTGTTCTTGTTGTTGTTGTTGTTGTTGTTGTTGTTGTTGTTCTTCTTCTTCTTCTTCTTCTTCTTCTTCTTCTTCTTCTTCTTCTTCTTCTTCTTCTTCTTCTTCTTCTTCTTCTTCCTCTTCTTGTTGTCACCCACTAAGTCTAATTTGTTGTGCTCATATGTGCGTGAGTGTGGGAGCATCCACTGGAGCATCTAAAACCTACCACAAGCCACATTTTCAAAGACTGATTCTCACTTCTTTAGAAAGCACAAAATGCCAGTGTACATTATGTTTCGTTTTCATGTTTTAAGATTTGCACTGTGAGCAAGGAATTAGACTATTTGGATCACTTCAGTTTCCCTTCCTTCTAGTTTCATTCAATAATAGAAACCCCTAGTAGAAGTCTAACAGACAATTAAGATGTACTACATCATTTTGCTCCTCTAAATTTCTATTCATACCACTACTTCTGCTTAAATGGACCTTTTGAATGAATGCCATAGCATTGAAATGTAACTGCCCGCAGCCTCCTTCTGCATTTCAAGAACTTTGCCTTCTCCTCTTCTTAGTCATTTAATATGAAAGACTATAAAATCTCTGCTTATCTGGCTATTGAATATTATGGATCATTCTTTGTTTAACCTTAGTCCTTCCTATAGTCTAACTAAAGGGTTTTTTCTTTTTGTATTTTTATACTAAATCTACATTTTTTTTTAAATGTGAGGAGCACTTGTTTCAGCTGGGACTTTGTACTTGAATTCCAGTGTAACACAAAATCCAGGATTTTAAAATAAGACTATAAAGGTGATTTGCTCATGCTTTGGCTGAGCATGAAGATGATCTTTATGCTGAGGGGGGGAGGCAAATCTATATGTTCCGATTTCTCATATTTTCTGAAGCTCTCAAAAGTATTAAAGGAGGGTTATTATTATTGTAGTTGCTATTTGAGCATCATAGATGATAAAGAATGCGTGGTTTTGTTACTTCTTACCAAAGGTAGTCTATAAGAAAAATATGAATTCATTTATATAATTTCAAAATCAGTTACATAATTAATATTAATTCATAATAAAGCTATAACCCAAACATCTGATGAAATCCTTGAAATAACAAGTTAGTATGAGATTCTCATACAACAAGTAAAAATACCAACACAAAATATATAAGCATACATTGATCCTCCAAATATCCTTTAAATACTTTGGCTAGCAGAGACAACTGTGTCACTTCCACATAGTCTTAGTGATTTATCACTGTTATGATAAATTACATAAGTAATAACATAATCTTGGAACTCTTGTGGCTGATTTCCTTTTCTTTACCTCTATAAAGCAATTAGATAAGATGAACTCCTTGCATAGCAAGATATGCTTGAAAAGAATATCATCTATAAGATAGAGTTTTGATAGTATAGCTGTCACTTTTCCGTTGTATATAAAAATCCATCAGTAATGAGGCATTCGCCTAGGATAAACAATTTATTGTGTTGTGCACAACCTTTTAGGAATGGTGTCAAAATTTGCTAGTTTAACTAATTATGTCATGGACTTAATGATAAGCATAACAAACATATTTAAAAAACAAATTCTCAAGTATTTTATAGAGTAAAATATGGAATCCAACAGGAATGAAGTACAGAACTGGATACATTAGTGTATGCTTACTCATGCAACCACTAACTGTATTTTCAAATTTTTCTTCTGTGTTTAATAATGTGTCAGGAGAGAGAACATCAGGGTCTATGCAGAGATCTGTGAGATTAAAGGAACAGAAAATAATTCATTAATACAAGTAGACTTTCCAATTTCAGAGGATATAAATAATATTATAATGAGGAAAACAGGTGAAAAGAATCCAATTAAAGCCTCTCCCCCAATTTGCTCTGCCTCCAACAAATTAGTAAACCCAATTTTTCATTTTCCCAACAACTACAAGAAAAAGTGCCATCATTAGAGATATGAACGGTGAATGGACATTGATTTGTGTTATATTTCCACTTAACATTTCTGCTTGGTAAAATATAAATGAGTCATAGATGGGGCCATAAGTTTGTGGAACATAACTGTCAAGTCACAACAATTGTAAAGTCACTTCTGAAAAAAATAAGGCTATTAAATATTTGACAGACTACTCCCTATTTTCTGCCCCCAATTCCAGCTAAGGAGAATTTTAAAAAGTCAGATATGTTTCTTACAGGAAACACATGCCATGTTCCTGTTCTGCTCAAGGTAACAATGAACCTCAAACTAAAACTCATCAGACAACTTGGTTTATCCTTCCTGAATAACATTTGCCCTCTTTTTCCTGACTATAAAGTTTTTTTTTTTTTTGGTAGGGGCTGTTTCTTTGCTTTATCCAAATATAAGTAAGTTTTGTGTTATTGGTATTTGATCTGTCTGTCTTTGTGTGTTTGAGAGAGTGTTAAACAGTCATGTGGCAGAGAGAACCTTCACACTCACTACACAGCCCAGGCTGTCCTGGCATATAGTGCTTCTTGGTCTCCCCAAGGCCAAGATGATAAGCAGGAACTACAATGCAGTCTTTGAATAGGCTTTATTTATTGGATGATCTTTTTAAAGATAATTTCTTTTCCCAGTCAAATCCACTATATGATGCTTAAGACCCTAGCCTGTGAGCAGGGAAATAGCCCCAGAGGATACTATACCCTACTGTTTCTGGCTTCAAAAGACAATTACATACTTAAAAAATCAAGAAAAAGGCTGAACTCTGCTTTTTTCACTATGTTCCTTAGGAAGAGCTTTTAGTTTCATTGTTAGACTCTGATGTTCATTTCCATTTGTTGGTCCTGTGTGGAGCAGTGCGGGTCAGACTCTTTCTTTTCACCTTCATTCTTTCATGTGCTTTTATGCTACATATTACCATGTTTAAAACATGATCACTACAAAAGGAATCTCAATTATAGCAAAGACTTCAAGTTCATGCTTCCTAGAATATGCTATTGAACCTATGACTCATAGTCCACTAACTAATAAAATAAATTTACAGAATCATTGGCCAGAAGTTCAGATGCTGACTGCTAAATGTAAAATCTGAGTAATTTACATGGTCCTCTTTTTATATAAACCTGAGGATCAAATAAACCTAAAAATGTAAAGAACGTTATTCTAAAGGTTCTGTTACTTGTAAAACTAACAAGAGCAAAAGCAAACAATAGAAACAATAAAAAGCATTCTTGTTTGGCCCTCAATACTACAATGGAGGGAAAGGCATCACTATCCTCTTTACATGAATTTTACCCTGAAAACTGTGCACATTCCCTCCTTGTGGGCAGAATAATGAAAGCAAGAGACAGTTTTGGAAGAAAACCACAGGTTTTTTGTTGTATTTTGTCTTGTTTTCTTACATTGCCAGTGGTTAGGAAACATGTCTTGGGTTATTTCTAGGACATTATCTTAAGATATTCTAATATTATGATATATATTATATTATAATTTGTAGGATATTATCTTAGGAGAGTTTAAGACATTAAATAATGCCCATGTGAAATGTTTCTGCATTCTTACCCACACCAAAGTGCAATTAAACTTACAGAAGAAAGTCAACTTTCTTTCACTGGACATTGAACTACAGAGAAGAAACTGTATTATCCTGATAGGTTTAAGAGATTTACAATAGTTTAACAAATCATAGAGAAACAGAAAAAATTTGAAAATAAGAACAATGGCCAACGCAATGCTCCTAGGGTGTTTTGAAGAAAGCATATTCACTTGTCAAGGAATATTGGCAGCCTCTAGAAGCTACGACTGCAAAGAATACAAATAGACATATATTTACTATACTACACAAAGCCCAAGTCCAGGTGGATCATAGACCTCAACATAAAACCAGAAACACTAAATCCAATAGAAAAGAAAGTGAATAAATGTCTTGAACTCGTTGGTATAAGAGACATTTTGAATAGAATGTCAATTGCTCAGATAGTGAAATCAATGATTAAAAATAGAGCCTCATAAAACTGAAAAGCTTTGCAAGGCTAAGTATACCATATATATGACAAAATGGCAGCCTAAGAATGAGAGAAGATATTCTTCATTGCTACATCTGACAGAAGGATAATATCCAAAATATTTAAAGAACTTAATAAATTAAACACAAATAAAAAATCCAATTAAAATCAGGCTACAAAAATAAACAGAATTATCAAAAGAGAAACCTCTAATGGCCAATAAGCACTCAAAGAAATGTTCAATGTTATTTATCATCTGAGCAGTGTAAATCAAACCCATTCTAAGATTCCATCTTAGACCCATCAGAATGGCTAAGATAAAAAACTCAAGTCATAGCAGATGCTGGCAAAGAATTTGAGCAAGGGTAACACTCCTCCACTGCTCGTGGGAATGTGAATTAGTACAACCACTTTGGAAATCAATTTTGTGGTCTGTCAGGATAGCCAGAAACCACAAAACAATCTAGATATCTCTCAACTGAAGAATGAATAAAGAGAATGTGTTAAAACCATATAATGGAATACTATTCAGCTTTTAAAAACAAAAACATCATGAAATTTGTAGGCATTTGAAGAGAACTTGAGAATATTATAAAAATAAAATAATGATACCCAGAAAGACATGGTATGTACTCACCTATAATTAGAATTAGCAATGAAGTACAGGATAACTATTCTATAATCCACAGACCCAATGACTGGGTAATCTTGGAACCAAGAAAGGATGTGTGAAAATCATTACCCCCATGGAAAGCAAGAAAATTATCAAACACAAAAAACACAGCTGCTACTACAAGATGAATAAGAGATAGTTTAACTTGGAGTTTTTTTGTATAGTCATGGCCAGGGACCACTGATTTAGCTACTCCAGATACCATGTTCCAATATGGAAGTAGTTTCATGAAATTTTATCATTTTACAGCTTATAAAAAGTCATGGATTAAATTTAGTTTAAAATAAATTGGTGGGTACAGAGAAACAGCTTCAGCAAGAAAGGGGCCTAAGATATATAGGCCCAAGATGCTATTTGATGATATTCTTAGCTTTTGTATTGGTATAATATAGTTATATGCTAAGCTAATAAATTACAAAAGGTTTCTCGTAGTCACAAGCTATGAGTTCAGACACAGGAAGAAATGGTGGTCCGTGTTTGACAGATGTATGAACACCTATAAAGAGCAAAATGAAAAAGATCGAAGATAGCTCAGATCAAGCTAAGCCCAGGGATCTGGAACATACCCATCCCTCCAAAATATCAGCAGCTTTCTTTTTCTATGAATATCTCCATTTCATTCTTCTAATCTCCAGAGCTGGCACTTGAATTTCTGATATAATGTATGTATATACATGATTGTGGTGTAAAGAGTAAATAAATTTGCCTGGGAAACTACTATTGATGGCTATTGATGGTTTAAAAAAATGTGCTTACTATATTTGTGGTTACTAACTGAATTTGATGACAAACCTTAAAAATATATCTGAGGTTATCCTGTATTTGGGTCTTCTAGTAAAAATATAACTTTTAGGGGCTGGTGAGATGGCTCAGCGATTAAGAGCACCCGATTGCTCTTCCGAAGGTGATGGGTTCAAATCCCAGCGACCACATGGTGGCTCACAACCATCCGTAATGAGATCTGGCTCCCTCTTCTGGAGTGTCTGAGGACAGCTACAGTGTACTTACATATAATAAATAAAATAAAATCTTATATATATATATATATATATATATATATATATATATATATATATATATATAACTTTTAAAAACTATAATATCAAACTATGATCAGAAAACAAGTCCTGAAGGGATTTCTGAACATTTTCAAACAGCTTTTCAGTTGATTTTTGCCCTTCATGGGATGTGAGTGTGTTTTTAATTAATACATGTCAGTTTTCATGAGGATTAAAGATTTTTATGCTTTTCTCTAGAGTGTAAGAAAGTTTGAAGTTGATCATAAAAGATTTGCGTCAAGTGACCAAGATACAAATATTATGGACACCATTAAATGTGACTCGATGAGAACTTCTTATAAAATCTACTTGCTCTTAAAACTGATAATTTTATGGAAAAGTAGAAAGTAATATATACCAACTATATCCTTAAATTAAAATTAGAAGAAAAAAGAAATCTTAATGATGTATTCCTATGTCTATTTGTTGGTTTTCTTGTTGATTGTGACACACCATTTGACAGAAACCATCTGAGAAGCATGGTTTGGTTTTACCTCTTGGTGTGGAGAATTTAGTGCAGCAAGGTAGGAAGGCATGAGAGTGTTCTTCTTGGCTATAGTAAACACATCCTGTGCTGGGGCACAGGCTTGGAAGAAAAGGTCAAGACTGAGAGCAGAACCTGTTTATAACCCTGAAAGACTTGCTTATTGATCCACTTATGTCAAGAAAGAGCCATGTCCTCAAGTCTCCAAAGCTTCTCCGCAATGCTACCAAGTAGGGACAAAATTTTCAAGCATGAAAGTCTTCATGATGGGTACACATGTAGCTAGCGAAAGTAATGCCATATGCAGAAGCTAGAAATGAGATAAGACAGTGCAACTAGCATGATTCACAGCTGTTCCAGGAAATACAATTCGATCACAAGGCTACTTGTGATTGGCTAGGGGGAGAGGCAATAACTAACTCATAATATTTAGATTCAGTTCTATGATAATATAGATAGAAATCTTTAGAGTAAATTTATAATGAATGGAACATTTTCTTAATTGGCTATTTTATCTATTTACATTTCAAATGTTATCCCTTTTCTTGGTTTCCTCTCTGCAAACCCCCTATTGCATCCCCCATTACCCTGCTTCTATCAGGGTACTCTCCAACCCTACTACACACTCCTGCCTCACCGCCCTAGCATTCCTCTGTACTAGGACATCAAGCATTCACAGGACCAAGGGCCTCCCCTCCTATTGGTGCCAGAAAAGACCCTTCAGCTCCTACAGTCTTTCTCCTAACTCCTCCACTGTGCTCAGTCTGATGGTAGGCTGCCATAAGCATCCACATCTTAATTGGCCAGGATCTGGCAAAGCCTCTCAGGAGACAACTGTATTAGGCTCCTGTCAGCAAGCACTTCTTGGTATCCACAATAATGTCTGGATTTGGTGAATAGATTTTTTTTTAATTGAATGTAGAAACAATTTACTGATAAGACTGAGTTTGAAAATGTTTAATTTAAAGTAAAAAGTAGATTTGAATTAGCATGATCATTAAATATAAAAACTATAAATTTTGGTTCAGGACCATTCATGAAGTAAGAGGCAAAATTTATTTATTATCTGAAAAGTATAACAAACTCAACTGTAAAGTAGAAACTGTGTGAACCACTGCTCTAATCTGTTATTATTAAAAAAATACTACACAAACATTATTTTTCTAGGTATCCATTTTTTTCATACTTGATACAGTTTTCTTTGAGACTAGGACTTCTAATGCTATTTGTCTGAGAGAATATCCCAGAAATTATAAATGATAGTCTATGGCTTGTCTCTATTACACCTGTCAATTTTATGAAGTCTAAGCAGGTTGAACGTTTGCCCTTCTCATCATAAGCCTACACTCCTTGATGAGTCTTTGATTCTTTAACAAATATGTTATAGTAGTTATTTGTGCTGTGAGTTTTTCTAATTCATGTGCCCTTCATAATTATTTCCATACCTATAAAATAAACCCCAATATGATCTAAAAAATTATCCCAACAAACTTTTGTTAATTGAACTCTCAAAGTGAAACTCCAATAAATCATAATGTTAATTCACTTAGGTATGCCCTTTAGTATTTGAAAGGAGACATTTAAGACAAGTGATGCAATAATTACTGTTTATTCTAATTTAGTTAGTAAAACTCTCAGAAGCTCCACAATTTAAACATCAATAGGTCTATTTCTGTTTTGAAGTATTTAACAACACTAATCACACATGCATAATAGTCATTAGACTTTGAAATGCCTTAAATATATGGTTTCTGTCTCATTGCGTTAGTAATGGACAAGAATTGTAAATTTTAAAAAGTAAACTGATAGGAAGAACAACAGCTGGACCATCAACTAGCTGGACCCGTAAGAGCTCTCGAAGACCAAGACACCTACCAAAGAGCATACATTGGCTGCTCTGAGGCACCCCCAGCTATATATGTGGCAGAGAACTGCCTTGTCTGGCCCCAGTGGAAGGGATGGACTTGCTCCTATTGAGACTTGATACCCAGAGAAGGGGAATGCTAGAAGCATGAGGTGGAAGTGGGTAGGTGTGTGGGAAAACAACATCTTAAAGGCAAAGGGGAGGATGGATGGAGTGGATAAATCATGAAGGGGGAACCAGGAAGCAGAATAACATTTGAAATGTAAATAAATAAAATAATTAATTTAAAAAGTAAATTGATGCTCACTAGACCTAATGAGTCTTAATGACTACATTGTATTTTGGTCAGAGAGTTATTAGCTAGGAATTTGTTTCCTGCAAAGTCTTTATAACCCCTGAGTTAATCCACTTCTGCACTTGAGTAGAGCTTGTACTCTTTCATGTATGATCTCAGTTAACCTCAATGCCATTTCCTAATGCATAAACAATGCATAAACATTGATTATCTAGCTCGGATAGCTGGTGGCTGACTAGCAACTAAATCCAAAGGAATATATTTCAGTTTGTTCTCTGTAACAGAGGATCTCTATATACAGGCAGATAATTCTAGTTGAAAAATATCCCAACCACAGACAGAAAATCATCAAACTGTACTGAAAATATAGTCTTCTTTTCTGTCATTGTACTTTATAAAGAATATAGGACAGCAAATAAATGTATGGTGTTTACATTGCTCTGGACCTTATAAGTAACTTGAAGATGATTCAATATAGTGAAGCTACATAAATAGAGTGTGCCACATTCCTTAGGAAAGAGGATAGCATTTCAAATGTAAATGAAGAGAATATCTAGTAAAATAAATAAATAAATAAATAAATAAATAAATAAATAAATAAATGAACAAACAAACAAACTTCTGGATCTTCTGTTTTGTGATCTACTGGAAAGTTAGAGAATCATTGCCTTACAGATCTTCAGAGTCACCTTTCTGTTCTGCCAAGCATTCAATCAATCCATCTAAGACAGATTGATATTCTGTTGCAGACACAAAGCTCTCAATGAAGGCTACAACAAGACTCCTGTTGAGATCTTTATACACCAACCATTAAAGCTTTGTTGTGTTCTGTGTGGTCCTGATATTCATTTCCATGCACCTGTGCCCAAGTCCATGAATATTATATTGACCACTGCTTAAATCATTAAGATTTGGTTTCTGTTCTTGAAACCTGGAAAGGTAAAATATGCAAATACATTTTAAGTTATTTTACTCCATAAAACAAAATCTCTAACTCAGAACTCTCTAAATCTTGACAAAAAAAAACATAAAAATAACAGTAAAAAAACAAACAAAAAGATTCTTTTTATTAAGGGTTATTTTTCCCTAGATATTATTTATAGAGAGGGTGACAAAATTTAAATTACATCCTCTAGTTATTTTATATTTGTAGATTTACTATTACGTTATATTTGTAGATGTATATAAAGGGAAGAATTATAAGTCTATAAATAATGTTGTCAGTATTATAAGCCTGTTTCTGGTATATCATAAGTAATGATCATATATTCACTTTGTGTTGCATGAAGTAAAAACTCATAATTAAATGGGCAAGAATATTTGTTGTAAAAAAACTGCTATTTTAACTGAAAAAAATGTGTCTTGTAAATATAGCATTGAGAACATTTATTGAGACTTTTTTCAGTAATATATGAGCTTAAACAAAACACCCAAGTAATAACTCTTCCACAAATAAATACAGCTTTAAGAAGACCTCTAAAGGCATAAGATTCAGTCGACATTCCCTGGTCTTCTTCCCTGAAAGAGCTCATGTAGATTTGCCCTTTATGAGCAGTATAAACCCTGTTGACTACTTTGTGTGATGAAATGGCCTTTCAAAGTCTTACAAATATGTCAATATTGCTCATTTTACTGAGCTGTATCCTATCATCCATAAAGAAGAAGGTAAATGCAGTCTTTTATCTACTTGCTCAGTAAAGAAACTTTCCTTGAATTTCATTAACCTTTTGGAAGGTTATTGTCTACTTATTACCTTTCTCAGATTCTCCTAGGCTTATCTTCTTTTTATATATTTATGCCTGCTATCCTGGCATGAAATGATGTCATAAAATACGCATCAAAAATAATTATGTTTTCTTCCATCATGAAAGATATTATGTATTTTTGAATTAAAGGTAAATCTGAAAATATATTTCTACAATTGTATTAATAAATGCCAGTCATTAACATATACAACAATGACATCTAATAAACATAAAGAATAAAAAATCAGTATAAAGCTTGTGTGATTTTATTTACCAAAACCAATAAGGAGCTCAAGTCTCATTATAGGGGAACTTGGATTACATAGAATGCTTCCAATGCTAAGAGGACATAGCTTTTAACCTCTTGGTAGCTTTCTGTTTCTGATGATTGTATAGTGGATAAGACAGCTATGTTGGAGTTCCTTTATGCTTTTTCATCCACTGGCAAACCAGGTATTTCAAACATTTCCTTTGGAGTCACTTTAAACAAAGGGAAAATACTGAGAATCCTCAAGCCAAGACAATTGCAACCCAGAGCAACCAGTGTCTCCCAGAATTGATCCCAAGAGCCAAATCTCAGTGACAGGTTAAGATCCTATGTTCTGGCCATACCATAATTGCAACTAATTGACAGGAAGTTCCTCTTCTACCTCATGTCTCCTTTCCCAGTCTCTCACCTGAATTTCTTTGAAAAGTCTATTGCTTCCAATCCACTTCTAAGATTTGTTTTGTTTCATTTTATGTTTGCTTTTAGAACTCATCTTAATTCAGAAGTACTGGATGTAAGCATAGAATGTAGAAACTTAGGATGTTATTTATTAAGGATTACTCATTTTTGTTCGCAAAGGTAACCAAGACCTTCTTCTTGACTCTGATCCATAAGAATAATGACTAGTAGACTGTAGTATCACACCAATTAGAACAATTATACACATGTTTTAATAAAAACATAAGTGAAAATGAAATATTTTCCTTCCCTGCCCCTGATATACTATTCCCGCATTAAAGTGGACTTCATCATGTATTGCTGAAGATGAATAGAGATAGATGGACTAGAACAAGGCCCTGGTGACATATGCAGCAGACATGTAGTTCAGTCTCCATTGGCTACCTCAATGGGAGAGGATGCAGAGACTTGATATGCCAAGGTTGAGGGATGCTCATGATTTCCACTTTCTCAGATGAAAAGGAGTGGGAAAGGAGGGACTCTGTGGGAGAGGGACCAGGAAGGTCACAGTGTTTGGCATATAAATAAGTAAATAAATAAATAAAATATTTTACTTAATTTTCAGATGACATATACCTGCTGCTGTTTTATTATAGACCAGATTCATTACAGTGAGAGTTCATATGTTACAACATTTCAATTGTTTTGGATTTGTTGAGCAGAGGATTTTCCTCTTGATAAATATTCAATTTCCACATGTAATACTGTATTCCATTTTTCTCAGTGAAGTATTCTATATTATACAGTAATCTATTTGTATATCTGGAAATGAATGACAAGGATTCCAATAGATGCAGGAAACTGTAGTTGCTGCCAAATCTTATCACTTAAATGCTACATTTTTCTCTGTAGATAATCAATGACATTTTAATTTATATAGTAGACAAGTAAGATAGTAAAAATGATAATAAAATAGTACAATGACCATTATTAAAGTGAAATAAAGGTTACTTGAACATAAGGATTATAAATGTTTATCTGATATATAACACTTACATTAACCTATAATAGGTAGTATATCCAGTATGAATATGCTTGACAAAACTCCTCCATACTAGAGTTGAAATAGAGAACACAGAGTAAACATTCACATAGAGAACACAGAGTAAACATTCACCATTCTACAAGGATGCATGTGATTACAACATTATAACTTATTCAGTTTAGAAATTTTGGAGTTAATAATGGTGCAGATTGGTTGGGAGCAGATAAATAAAGCTGTAGACAATGAATTTATAGAAAAGCAAGACCCTCACACTGGTCTTCCTTCTTCTTGATTTCTTGTGTTTTGTAAATTGTGTCTTGGGTATTCTAAGTTTCTGGGCTAATATCCATTTATCAGTGAGTGCATATCTAATGACTTCTTTTGTGATTGGGTTACCTCACTAAGGATGATATCCTCCAGATACATCCATTTGCCCCAGAATTTCATAAATTCATTGTTTTTAATAGCAGAGTAATACTCCATTGTGTAAATGTACCACATATTCTGTATCCACAGAGACAAAGTTTAGAGCTAAGATGAAAGGATGGACTATCCAGAGACTACCCCACTCTGGGATCCATCCCATAATCAATCAACAAACTCAGAAACTATTGCATAGGACAGTAAGAGTTTGCTGAAGGGACCCTGATATAGCTATCTTGTATGAGGCTAAGCCAGTGCCTGGCAAACACATAAGTGGATGCTCACACAAATCTATAGGATGGAACACAGGGCGCACAATTGAGAAGCTAGAGAAAGTACCCAAAGAGCTGAAGGGGTTCTCAACAACAATAGGTGGAACAACAATATGAATTAATCAGAACCTCTAGAGCTCATGTCTCTAGCTGCATATGTAGCAGATGATGGCCTAGTCGGCCGTCATTGGGAAGAGAGGTCCCTTGGTATTGCAAACTTTATCTGCCCCAACACAGGGGAATGCCAGGGCCAAGAAGTGGGAGTGGGTGGGTAGAGGAGCAGGGCGGGGGGAGGGTAGTTGGTTCTTTTGGGATAGCATTTGAAATGTAAATTAAGAAAATATCTAATAAAAAAAAGAAGAAAAATAAAAAGCAAGACCCTTTATATCATTCATGGATTTTGCTCATTTTCTACAAAGCAGTTCACCAAAAAGAAGGTGAATGAGAAAGGTCTCCATATACCCATATACTTGGTCCTCAAATTGTTAAAGTGCTTGGGTGAGTACTAAGAGTTGTAGCCTTAGTGGAGCAAGTGTGACATTGAGTGTAGGCTTGGAGGTTTCAGAAGATGAGCACCAATCTCAATCTTTCTCCCTGAACTTCCTCTTAGTGTTTCACTATAGGAGGCCTCACATATTGCTTCAGCTCCATGTCTGCCTGCCCTGCCTGCCTGGAACCAAGCTTCCTGCCATGATGGCCATAGACTAACCTGGAACCATAAACTGCAAATACTTTTTTCATGGGTGGCCTTGCTCATGGTATTTTATCTCATTAATAAAATATTACCGGGGCTGGTGAGATGGCTCAGCGGGTAAGAGCACCTGACTGCTCTTCCGAAGGTGATAAGTTCAAGCCCCAGCAACCACATGGTGGCTCACAACCATCCGATCTGGCTCCCTCTTCTGGAGTGTCTGAGGACAGCTACAGTGTACTAACGTATAATAAATAAAATAAATCTTTTAAATAAATAAATAATAAATAAATAATAAATAAATAAATAAAATATTACCAATAACAAAAGTCTTTGAGATTCTTTATTAGAACTAAATATGTGCCTGCATTTCTTTTTTTAATTGAATATTTTATTTATTTACATTTCAAATGTTATACCCTTTCCTGGTTTTCCCTAGTTGTGCCTACATCTTTGGTAAAATGTAAACATGGAAACATGATATGTTCCTCATGAAGTGGTCTATCCTATTTGATATTAATTGAATTATTTCCTTTTAATTTGGTTAAATAAATATATTTATAAATTTATTTTTATTTTTAATTTATTTTTAATGTTTATTATTTACTTATTTATATTTTAATTTATTGAATAAATAAATGACATATATTTTATTTACTTCTTTTTAACTCTCTTTCAAGACATATCTTAAAAAAGAGTTCCATCATACTCAACATAATTTTCTTTATTGTGTATTCTCAGAATATCAGATATATGTAAATGTTTAATGTTCTTATACCTTGGTTGTTTTCTATAGTTTTATCTGTTTGCTTTCTCAATTTCAATTCATTGTTTATTTTTTCCTGAGACATGGCATTAAATACAGCTGGTTTGTCTTGAGGTTAAGGTAATCCTCCTGTTTCTGTATCCTAAGTACTGGGATCATAGGTTTGAGCCATCTCACGTAATGGACTTTTCCTCTTTGCTGGAATAAATTTTACAAGATATCAACTTGAATATTTATAGACTTTCAAAATATGGTCTTTGTACATTGGGTAAGCACCAATGATCTTCTTTTTTCAGAGTGCTTGTTCTGGCATTACAATACTTGATTAATTAATTGTCACATGTCACACCAGAAGAGTAATGATATTTTCTCATTTCAGTAAACTTGTTTACACCTACCTTTCAGATAACATCTGTAACTCTTTTACTCCAATATCATTATTTTTAGTACCTGGTGTTATTGGCATTTTATTCCTATTATCAAATATATTGCATATAATCATTTAACGAGTTCTACTATATTTCTCTTTTGTTTTTGCTATTTCTACTCTGATCGTCCAGAGTTTTCTTATTTTGTAGTTTCTTTTCTCTCTGATAAGAATTTATTTTAGTCCTCCTTTAATGAAAAGCCTAATTGTAACAATGCTTCCATATTTTCTTTATTTTGTTTTACATTGTTTTAATCTGAGTATGTTTATTTCCCCTTAAACCCTTGAGATGAAATTCACCACTATCAGTCTTGACTCGTATCAGTTTCAAGCTGTGTACCTTTCTTGCAGTCTCCACAGTCCCTTGAAAATCCAGCCGGGAGTGGTGGTGCAATCCAGTGTGGTTCAAAATAGAACTTCTGTAGAGGCATAGAGACGTTACTCCCTGTCTACTTTTGAGAATGTTTTGTCTCTAGTTTTCATGTATGTCTTTGCATGGTTTTATTTGATTTTTTAATAGTTTTTTAACTTATTAATTTCATAGTAATATCATCTTTCACTAAAATAAAGGTTTTTTAAAATATCTTTTCAGCTTTACCATGCTTCTCTCCTGGAACTCTGATGTACATCAATGATGTGACATATCCACTATCATCTTTGTTCTTTTTGTTTCTCTTATATATATTTAAAATAGTTCCTAATAGAAGAAAATGTGAGAATAAAGGAATTTACTCTTAATGTCTGAAGTAAGACTATTTATTTATTGATTTAGATTAATTTTGTTAGACATATGTTAGGTTTGAGAGTTATATGATATAATTAAAATGCAATATAAAAATAAGAGAATTAAATATAATGCATCTGGCCTCAAGATTTGTAATGATTGCATTTAGCTTATTATGAAAAGAAATTTTTGTCAGTAAGACCAAGCATTTTTAGTCTATTGTTTTATCTCTAGATAAATTGGGCATGACAAGAAAATAACAAATCGAGATAACTGCTCATAAAAAATACTCATGTTCACAGGATCCCTAGTCTGTTATGATTTTTCTGTTAGATTAACTGTGAAAGTTAGTACTATTTATGGTTTTAATATATCTACTTTTTGATATTCATTAAGTCTGGGTATATCTATCATTATCTTATATACCATTCATTTGGCTTTTTATTAATGTTTGTTTAATAAGTACAGATATGTTGCACCATGTTGAAAAAAATACTACAGGAAGGGCTGAAAAGATGATTCAACAGCTGATATATTGATGAAACAATATGTTTTCTTCCAAATGTAGCAATATGTGAACATAGATAAGATAGATAGATTAGAGAGAGGGAGAGGGAGAGGGAGAGAGAGAGAGAGAGAGAGGAATAGTAGATAGTAATAGAGAGAGAGGAAGAGATTAGATAGAGATAGACATAGACATAGCTATAGATAGCTATAGATATGATAGACATAGACATAGTCATATAGGTTAGATATAGCTATACATATACATGTAGGTATACATAAATATATACATATACATACACATATCCATATCCATACACATCATATATATGTAGACATATACTTATGTATATATCATTATTTTGTGCTTAGCTTACTAAGAAACGAATAAATTGACTTCCAGAGTAGTTATACCATTGTACATTCCCATAGCATACATGAGTGTTCATTTTCTCTATCTCCCTTCAAATTCATAACACTGACTTTCTTTCATTGATGATGACCAATAGCTACGACAGTGGATGGCCAATGGCATTTTGGATTTTATTCTGTATTTTATCTACTTAACCATTCATATATTTGGAAGATGTCTATTTTAATATTATACCTACTGTCTAAATATGTATTATTTGATAATTTCCTGGAGTTCTATGTCTAAAATAAAATTTTCACAGTGGCTTTTGAAAATATTTTACTCCTAAGAAAATAATTAACATCAAAGTCATATGAATTAAATAACTCCTGCTGCAGATATTGTTTATCAATAAGTTTTGAAGGCTAAATGATTAAACAAGTTATGGAAATATTTATTTACTCCTTTAGATGTTCTGTCGATCATGATTTAATACGGCTTAAGGTGTAAGTTACACTCAGCCATAATTTAAATTATAATTACACTCAGTCTTGAAAAGAACAACTTTTATCTATGTACTGAAGACTTTCTAAAAAGTCAGAATGTGTCTCTAGAATTCTCTGTATTTTTAGTTAAAGAAATTAAATTCTTGTACATTTCCAAGTTTTCTCTTTCCTGGGCTTAAAATTTAACAACCATGTTCCAGGCAGCTCCTCTGCAACTCTGAGAGGATGATGAAGGGAAGATGGATTGAACTCTGGCCTGAATTATTCAGTCCTAGCACTTTCAAATAGATACATATAAGCAAGATTGTATTTCCTTCACAAAATTGTGCTTGCTCTACGATTTTGTTCTCCCTTCAATACATGTATTTTTTTTTTTTTTGGCCCATTTAATACTACTGGAAGCTGAACTAGACCTAATTGTAATTATAATTTAAATTTTAAAATAAAAAAGCACCTACATGATAAAGTCAAATTGAATCCCTTAAATCTGAAAATAAATCATCTATCTCTTCTAATTATGTTAAACAAATATAGTATTAAAAAAAAAAAAAGAAAAGGCTTTGCCTAATTGTGGACTTCCTCATTCATCTTCTGCAGGTTTTCAGTAGTCCTTCTTCTCTCAGTTTATGTTCATATCTCAAAGCCTTCTCTTCTGTTCTCAAGGACTTAGTTCTACAATTAGAGCTTTCATTTTCTATTTCATTCATTTGTTTCATCTCTCACATTGACTTGATAATTGCACATGGATATGCTAATATGTTTCATCTCCAACATATTTTAAAATATGTGTGCTTATTCTAATTTAATGATATGAGTCACCTAATTCAACATTCACTTACTATAAGAAACAGAGATCGTGACTTATATTTGTCCTTGAGTTCGATATGATCCTTCTATTCACCTCTATTGCTATAATTATTGATGATGCCTTAAAACCAACCAAAACTCCTGTTAACTTGCTTCTTTTTCTTAGAACTGCCCCTTCTTATCATATCTTGAAGCATCTGAAAATGAAGACAGAATAAGTTATTTTCTGGCCTCACTAACTCCAAATATTGAGCATTATTTACAAGGCTATAAAATTATAGCTTCATAATTTTCCAAGTGAAGCTAGATAGTCCTATTGGAGCATGTTCTATCACCAACACAACTACCTCTCCCAGCAAAGCTTTTAAAAACATTACTGATCCATCCATGGTTATCCTATGTCTTAATCAGGAAGGCAGAGTCCACCTTCACTGGCCTTCAATTTTTGCAGTATTTGTGACAGATTAGTAGGGTCTATCTTTCTTTATTAATGTGCTTAAATGATTAGCATCCTTAGTTATTAAGAGTTCTGGGTCTCTATTAGAAATGTATTCAATGATAAAGAATAGAAACATGAAAACCCAAAACTCCAAGATCCTTGAACCTAAGGTAATACTATTCACTTTATTACTGAATGCAAAATATAATTAAAATAACATAATCCATTTTTAATACCCTAAATTTTTTACTGCTAAAGGAAAGTTTTTCCCCAAAGTGTATTTTGACTCATGCTAACAATGTTCAAAGGCTTTTAATAATATTTCTTTGAAGACTCTTCATAAAACAAATATCCTTCAAGAGAGCTACAAAATGTCTCATTATATTAGAGTTATATGGCACTTTAAAAAGTCGAATACCATAGGCTTTATTCTCTTCCCTTATCTTATCTTTTCATCTTTCCAAGTCATAGCTAATAAAATTCATTTCATCCAGATGAGTTTTGGAATCACAAAAGCTGAACTCTTTGCTGTAATTGTGGAATTTTGTGTAAGAAGTGAAAGAAATTCACCTTCCTTGGAAGGAAGGTGAATGTTTATCAGAGTGAAAAAAATGTAATAAGAGACTTTATAACTTCTTAGTTTAATTCTCTGTTATACATACACACATTGGTGATGAAGTACTCTGAAGATTACTGCTGTCGAGGGGATCTATTCTACCCAAGTGTTATGCATTTACAATGGAAAGCTATCTAAGTTGAGCAAGGTCAAAAGTCCATTCAGAGAGTAAAAGCCTGTATTCTTAATTTGAATTTTATCTTTATTTAAAGCTGGGTGAAGAAAATAATTGGAAATAATTCATAAAATGAAGTTCCAATAAAGGCTTCTTGAAGAAATTCACATATAAATTAAGTGGTTTGGAATTCATGGGGACAGAAGCCATATGTAATTTTTCTCATATTAATAGCAGGATGAAGAAATTTAAGCCATCATTTTTAGGAGTCACTAGGATGAATGACTTTCATGATATTATGGTTAATAAGTTCTTCTCATTTTCTTTCAATCCTAACTACTCTGTGGCAGGCTTCACATTACATACTTCAGGGGATACAGTGATGAGTCTAACATATTGGGATTACTTCAATGTTTATGGCTTAGTCCAATATCTTCTGTCAAAAAACCACACTTCCATTTTAAGATGTAGATATTTGCATTTCATAGAGATTTGTTAATTTGATTTTCATTTTATATAATATAACTATCCCACTTAATATCAATCTTAAATATGATAAAATGCATTAATGATTTATAACCATAAGTATCTCATCAAAATGTTTTGCAGAGTACTCAATAAATGAGTAGATCTAGACTAAATATGTAAGCACTTGATTAAAATCTGTCAGACATTTTTTAATGAGAATGATTCTGATTCATCTCATTAGAATGACATCCCCTTTGATGAAAATTCTGATCTTGTCACCCAGATGTCACTGGACTGATGCACTGTAATTGAATTTCTATTTTATTTAATGTCCCATAAAGATGGTCTGTTCAAAAGTAGCTGTTGACCACTTTGTGATTAAGAAATCAGATTCTTTATTTCATAACTCTGTCTTCTGCCTCTCTTGGGTCTTGGAAATCTCTCCAATTACTGCCAGAATAAAACAAATGGAAAAGCTAAATTTCATTTTTAAAAGCATGCATTAAGAAAATAAACAATTTTCTTAATTAAATTTAAAATTAAATAAATTTCATTAATGAACTAGATTTTTTTCCTTTTTTTAAAAAATTGGATATTTTCTTTATTTACATTTTAAATGTTATCCCCTTTCCTGGTGTTCCTACCCCCAGAAACAATCTATTACATCATCCTTCCCCCTGCTTCTATGAGGGTATTCCTCCACCTATCTACCAAATGTCACCTCCCTGTCCTTGACTCCCCTACATTGTGGCATCTATCAATCCTTCCTCTCATTCCACTGATGCATGACAAAACAATCCTCTGCTACATATGCATCTGGAGCCATGTGTTCTCCTTTGTTGATGGCTTAGTCCATGGGAGCTCTGGGACGTCTGGTTGTTTGGTATTGTTCTCCCTGTGGTTTTGCAAACTCATTCAACTCCTTCAGTCCTTTCTCTAAGTCCTCTATTAGGGACTCCACACTCAGTCTAATGGTTGGCTGCAAACATCCACCTCTGTATTTGTAAACCTCTGACAGGGCCTCTGAGGAGACAGCCATATCATGCTCCTTTCAGCATGTAATTCTTGGCATCCACAATAGTGTCTGGTTTGGTAAGACATGCTGGCACAACTGGAGGTCAGCATGTACAAGAATGCAAATCAACCCATTCTTTTCTTCTTGTACAAAGTTCAAGTCCAAGTGGATCAAGGACTTCCACATAAAACCAGATACACTGAAACTTATAACTGTATATGGGATGAATTCCCAGTTGGGAAAGTGTCTCATTGGCCTTTTCTTCAGTCTCTGCTCAACACTGTGTCTCCATATTTGCTCCTGTGAATATTTTGTTCTCCTTCTAAGAAGGACTGAAGCACCTATACTTTGATCTTCCTTCTTATAGACCAAGAATGAACCAACACATATATGGTCACTTGATCTTTGACAGAGAAGTTAAAACCATCCAGTTGAAAAAAGACAGTATTTTTTAACAAATGGTGCTGGCACAACTGGAGGTCAGCATGTACAAGAATGCAAATATCAACCCATTCTATTTTTTTTTTTTTTTTGGGTTTTAGTTTTTTGAGACAGGGTTTCTCTGTATAGCCCTGGCTGTCCTGGAACTCACTATGTAGACCAGGCTGGCCACGAACTCAGAAATCCACCTGCCAATGCCTCCCAAGTGCTGGAATTAATGGCTTCAACCCATTCTTTTATCCTTGTACAAAGCTCAAGTCCAAGTGGATCAAAGACCTCCACATAAAACCAGATACACTGAAATTTACAGAGGAGAAAGTGGGGAAGAGACTGGAACACATGGGCACAGGGGAAAAATTCTGAGCAGAACACCAATGGCTTATGCTATAAGATCAATAATTATCAAGTGAGACTTCATAAAGTTGCAAAGCTTCTGTAAGGCAAAGGACACTGTCAATAAGGCAACGAACAGATTGGGAAAAGATCTTTACCAGTCCTAAATCTGACAAAAGACTAATATCCAATATATAAAAAGGACTCCTCAAGAAGATAAGATTCCTGAGAACCAAGTAACTATTAAAAATCGGGTACATACCTAAACAAAGAATTTTCAAATGGCAGAGAAATACCAAAAGAAATGTTCAACATCCTTAGTCATCAGGGAAATGCAAATCAAAACAACCCTGAGATTCAACCTCACACCAGTCAGAATGGCTAAAATAAAAAACTCATGTGACAGCAGATGTTGACGAGGATGTGAAGAAAGAGGAACATTCCTCCATTACTGGTGAGATTGTAAGCTGGTACAACCACTCTGGAAATCAGTTCGGCAGTTCCTCAGAAAACAGGACATAGTACTACCTGAGGATTAAGCTATACCAACCTGGGCATATACCCAGAAGATGCTCAAACATTTAATAAGGACACATGCTCTACTATGTTCATAGCAGCCTTTTTTTATAATAGCCAGGAGCTGGAAAGAATCCAGATGTACTTCAACAGAGGAATGGATACAGAAAATGTGGAACATTTATACAATGAAGTACTACTCAGCTAGAAAAAAAAAAAAGATAAATGTCCTTAAAGATAAAAGTTAAAAGATAAAAGATAATGATAAAAGGTAAAGATAAAAATTCTTAGGCAAATTGATAGAACTAGAAAATATCATCCTGAGTGAGGTAACCCAGTTGCAAAAGAGCACACATGGTATGCACTCACTGATAAGTGGATATTAGCCCAAATGTTCCAAATAACCAGGATACAATTCAGAGACCACACGAACTAGTTTCATGTTTCAAGCTGGTTCCATTTCAGGGAGGAATCAGAAAGGAAAGTTAAGTACATCACAATGTAACCTCCGTCTCTAGAACGCAAAGCACAAAATTTCATTTTTAGTAGTAACTGTAATGCCTATCAAACTCCTAATGCAATGCTTATTTCCACATTATTTCTAAACAAATAATGTGTAAATATCATTTAATTATAGTCTGTGTTTAAATATTTACCCAGTATGAAAATTTTGTCTTGCAGATGTTTAATTGCAGATCATTAATTGCATACTGTGATATGATGGAGAGAAGTCCCAAGAGCAGTATTGTGATGCAGTAAACCATCAAACTGCATTATAGTGCAGCATCAGTCTCAAGAATATTCACAGCCCCTCCCACTGCACTGCCATTAACTAATAGCTTCAAACAGCACACACGTTACCAGCCCCTTTTATTAAAGGACAGATTCACATTTGCATCTAAAATATTTTGTGTCCCTCATAATCAGATGAATTATTTTTAATCTTTATCAAATTAATGCAAATCCTGATAACAATAGTTTAAATTTCCTTAATTTCTTATTGTTCTCAATTTTTCATTATCAATTTCAACAAAGTATTATTTTTTGTTATTTCTCAATGTTTGCAAATACACTCTGTTTTACTGATTTTGCTAATCTGTATAAAAACTAAAAGTAAAACAAACTAAGTTAAATTAAAAACATGACTCTGCTCTAACTTATGAGCATTTCCTTCAGAAGGCTAAGGCTGGGGAATTACCATGAGTTAGAGATCAGGCAGTGACACCAAGAGAGCAGCTCAGCCTTGGCCACATGCTGTCTGTCCTTGTTTTATTAAGTAGATTGTCACACTACCTTCTACATACATATTTGTTTAGGTTTGTTCCATTCTACAAAAAGGAACAAAAAGTAAACTAACTTTCTCCATTATCTCCAGAAATAATTTCTCCTTGGAACAGTGGAAATCCATTTGGGGAAGTGACAGGTCCAGTGGGGTATCATCAGAGATTGCTACTGCAGCAGATAATGGATCATGAAGAAACACATAACTGGTCAAAGTGCTGAGAATAAGTAGTGTTACAATACTCTGCCCTTAAGGTATCATCTGTGCAACCACAAAGGGTCAAAGAACATTGCAGAGGAGAGGCTGAAAGAAAGTAACAAAGGATGGGTAGACATGTAGCAGTTGTCTCCTGGATATTGCACAGCTCATGAGACCACTGTGTTGATCTGCAGAAGTCTAATCAAGACTGAAAGATTCAGCATTGCATCCTGAAAAGGACAGGCTCATTCAAAGTTGTGAAGGACTCTTAGTGGTGATGGTTTCTGGAGCAGGGGATATCTTTTCCTTAAGTACTGTTGCTATCGATATTTTGCTTACGCTCCAGTTAATAGCTTCCTACACAACCTCTTAAACACGTCTAATTAAACTTACCAACTCAACTACAACCCCTTCATTCCACGAGAGTGACCCACCTGCAAGATACACTAGTGAAATCATGACTCAAATAAGTGAGAGTAACCAATCAATATTTGATGTTATCTGAGGTCCACCCTCTGAGATGAAACCCATAACCAATGCTATTTGGGTGCCAAGAAACTTAGACTAAATAAGCCAGAGATCTAGGGGGAAACCAAACACTACAGTTGTGCTAGTCAATAATAGTGATAATGAATGCTAACTTCATTCTGCTATACTTATAGATATATACCTTGCATAGATATCATCAGAGAATCTTCTCCTGTAGAAGATGGGAACAATTACAGAGACCCACAGACAATATGCAGAGTGAGAGATACTATCCTGGAATCTTCAGCCCTGAATGGGTACTCTAAAAGGGATATCTCCAACAAATCTCTTCCATCAGCATTCAGGGCACCCTACTGAAGTAGAGGCAAAAAGTCTAGTGGAATCAAGGAATCAGAACCCTGTAGACACAACAAGATTGGTGCCTATTTAAACACACAGAAAATGAGGCAGCCTGCACATGTCCTGCATTCATGGGTTTGTAACAGATGGGTCCTAGAGCTAAAAAGAGAAGTGGACACACACACCCATCTCTAACCAGAAGCTCAATCCACTTGATAACCACTTGGAAAGAAAAAAAAAAATAAAATTAGCTTTTTCCAAGGCAGTATCACCATGTAGAAAGACTACTAGTCTTAAGGATAGCCCTTGTGTTCAGTCATAGATGTCTATAGATTGTCTGGTAGGAGGATCTTTGTCTCATAAACTAAGTCAGGGAAAGTTTTCTTTTTCCGTTTTTATTTTCTTTCCTTGTTGTAGCTGGTTCTCTGCATATATACTCGGACTTCTAGTTTGAGGCTTTTCTGGTGTGTGTGTGTGTGTGTGTGTGTGTGTGTGTGTGTGTGTGTGTGTGTGTTTGTCATTGTGTTTATATGCTTTCCCTTTGGCTTCTTTTACTTTGTTGCTTCACATATTCTGATTTGTCTCTTTTTTATTTACTTTGAAAATTTTTTTCTTATTATCACTTAGAAGCTTACTTGTTTTTCAATGAGAGATCAAAAAGGTTTATTTCCTGATGGGTAGAAAGGGGGGGATGAAATGGAAGTTCCTGGGGGGAAAGCTGTAATTAGAAAAATGTCTATTTTTAATAAAAGAATATATATATATATATATATATATATATATATATATATATATATATATATATACATACATACATACATACATACATACATACACACACACAATTATTATTGAGAAGGATTTTCTAATCCCTGTAATCTGTTGGTTGTTTTCTGGATAATTCAATTGTTCTTAGTTCTTTTCTTTCTCTCCTAATCATATTATGGGCTTGCTGATTTCATGATTAATACTTCAAGCTGGTTCCATTTCAGGGAGGAATCAGGAAGGAAAGTTAAGCACATCACAATGTAACCTCCGTCTCTAGAATGCAAAGCACAAAATTTCATTTTTAGTAGTAACTGTAATGCCTACCAAACTCCTAATGCAATGCTTAATGACATGATTAATACTTTCTTAGGTCTTCCATATTTTCTTTCTTTCTTATGATCTTATGAGTCAGGTTTTCTTCTTCCTCTATGTATAAGCTTCCTTTTGGTGTCTTCTGCACTTAGGTAGATTGGGTCATAAATTAGGTTAGCTCATGCTTGTCTTTCATGTTCTTTTCTTCCCCTTAGAATGTAAATGTAGTATTTCAGGCAGAGGATAACCTTGGCGGGAAGTTATTTACTATCCGGGGTTGAAATATATTATTCTGTACCTTCCTTGATTTGAAGACTTCTGTTGTAAGGTCTAATGATATCCCAGCGTATTTGTCTCTGTGGCTGGCACTTTTCTTCTGCATCTTTTAATGTCATTTCTATGTTTCACAATTTGAGGTTTTTGACTACGACATTTTACAGAGAAATTTTTCTGTGGCTTACCTTCTAAATGCCTCTTATGCTTGGGTGTCAATTCCTTTTCCTGTATTTGAAATTTTTTTCTGCTGTAGCTTCTTTAAATTGGTGGCCACATCTTTATGTTTTATTCTCAGCTCCTTATTTTTGCAGATATATTGGATGTTGTGGTCATATATGTCTATTTGTCTTTTGAATTTTGTTTGTTTACTTTCCACTTGCTTTTATTGATGTTTAAATGCAAAAGTTATTCAATTATTTTCAGGTCCAAATATTCTATTTCAAGAGATACAATATATTGATTGATAATGCATTCAACTGAATGTTTTACTCAATTAAGCTTTTAATTCCAACATTTTTTTGGGGGGGGTGTTTTTGGTTTTTAAGATCTCAATTCATTGCTGAGTTTTTCTTCTATGTTATAGATTTTCTGTGTGGTGCTACTAGTTTATTGTAGATGTCTTGATTCAATTTCTTTTCTTTATTCAACTTTGTACATGTTTCATCTTTGACTATTGCTAATAAACTTTTTAATTCTTGGTCTGACATTTCAAGCATCTCAAATATCTTTGGGTTTTATAATTAAAAGCTTAGAATCCTTTGGAGGCATTGTTGTGCCTTGGGTTTGTTGCTTCTCTATTATTATTAGTGTATCTTGTGTATTAAAAATCTCCTAAGATTTTATATGGGTGCCTTTACAGTAAGGAACCTACCTTTCAGAACTCAACCCCTAGTACCATTAAATGAGAAGGAAACTAACCACTGTGATAGCTGTGAGACCAAATGAACACAATACAAACAAAGAAAACAAGTACATTCAAGCTCATAGGTTACCAGTGACTGACAAATAAAAACACGATACAAATATACAGAGAGTCTGTGTGCTATGAATTTATATTTTACTTAGGTCCAAAGCAAATGTAGTAAATGAGTGTAATTAAGGATGGCCTTGAGAACAAATAAGTAAGATAAACATGTGCAAATTAAGAAAGAAAAAAGGAAAGATTGAATATTATAAACAAGAAGAAAAAGGAGTAATACTGTTTTTTGTTTTTATTTTAAAAACAAAAAAATTCGTTTCTGGGTCTTCGTGTCTCTAGCTGCATATATAGAAGAGGATGGCCTAGTTGGCCATCAGTGGGAAGAGAGGCCCCTTGGTTATGCAGACTTTATTTGCCCCAATACAGGGGAACACCGGGGCCAGGGGGTGGGAGCGGGTGGGTAGGGTAGCAGGGCCGGGAGGGGGGAGGATATAGGGAACTTTCTGGATAACACTTGAAATGTANAAAAAAAAAAAAAAAAAAAAAACAAAAAAATTAAAAATTAGATAAATAAATAAAAAAAGGAACAAAATTTTTATTTCAAAATAAAAAATAAAGCAAAAATTAATAAGCATATAATAAAAATAAAGTCCAAATATAAAGAACCATATGATTTAGAGCCAATGGGATGTATCATATAGTTTGCTGGTCAGTCTTTGGTTACAAACCTAGATTTCTCCTTGAACTGAGTCCTGAGAGTCAGTCTCAGACATCCACATTGAGCAGCATTTTCATGTGCATGCAAGCACATACCACACACACACACACACACACACACACACACACACACACACACCAATATAGGTTTTCCTAAAAGAATGACTTCAGTATGTTCAAAGTATCATATTAACTATTTCCAAGCCAGGTCACTTAATTTTTCCTACAGTCTTCTATGATAAGATCGTTTGTTATTCTGGTGCTGTTGATAGGGAAACTGAGACTAAACAAATTGACTTGAAGCAATTTGTTATCAATCATGATCTAGTAGAGATATTAGTATCTGAATACACATACACAAACACACACACACACATGTTGTGGTAAATCTATCCAACCCAGATATGCCCCGGCAATGAAAACACAACACAGTTAATATGATTATATGATGTGTGCCTAGATTGGGCAGATCTACTAATACACTAACATCTTCCACAGCTTATGAGACCCCATAGAACTTGAAGTTGCTCCAGGCCATGTGCTTCTGCTCTGCTTTTCTTCATCTTCCTCCTCCTCTGCATCTTCACCCTTTTCAATTTTCTCCTTCTTCTCTTTCCCTTTTCAGCTCCACCTTCCCTTTTATCTGCCCAATCATTAGCTCTCCTTTATTTTACAAATTAATGTAGATAGCAGGTTTACAGGAAATCACATGAGTGCTGACTCTTTCCTTGTTCACAACCATTCACAGGAGAATGTAATTAACATCAAATATAATTAGCCCCAGGGCTATCCACAATATGATCTAGTAGATTTGTTTGTGTGTGTGTGTGTGTGTGTGTGTGTGTGTGTGTTTGAGTTTCAGACTATACCACATACTAGGATTTTATATTTGAGCCATTAAAGGCAAGAGCAGCATAAAGTTGTATTTTAAATGAGCAGCTATGATCTATGTAAATGAAGCTAAGTAAAATCCTCATATCTCAGTTGAAATAATTTCAAATAACTAAGACAGCCATCCCCACAAAAGAAATATCATTAATTGCAATCTTCAATATTAGATGAAAAACACAAAAACCAAGCAGTAAAATCTATCTACATGCTAGATACAGTGAGCATAATTTCAATAAATAACAGTGTCTTTATAGGAAATGCTCTAGATCTTTGTCAAGGATGGTTTGAAATGAGTTTTCCAAGGAATAGATACATTCAAATGGAGCCAACTCATCCAGCTCCAGGGAATAATGCATTTAACAAGATTAAGTCTAAACCCAGCCAAGTAAGCTTCTGATCAGTGAAGGGACACAGTGGCTGTGTAAAAGAAATGCAGAACTTCTCTCTCTGACCACCCAATAGACAAGCAACTTACTCCCTAGCCCCTTTCATTTAAATTTATCCAATAACAGATCTTTCTGATTGACAGATTCTGATCTTTCACTCCTGTTCAGTTTACTGGTAGTTCTGCTAATAGCAGCTCCTTCTTATAAAACTACCCCTCTGTTGTTCATTGTGCATAAATGAAAACTAAAGTAACAAAATAAAGTTTATTTTATCAAAAAAACTCTCAAATTCCCCCCTCAAAAATGTGATAAACCAGAAATTGTCCATCTTTCTCTTCAGACAGTGAGCTATTCAGTTAATTTGCATGTTGTTCTCATTTACTTACCCAGTAGGGGTGTTTTGTGCAAAGTTACCATATTAACTTTGAGTAATTGACAGCATTTTCCAGCTGCTTCCATTTAAAATACTAATAATAAATGAGGATTTTGACAACTGCTTTCTAAAGCCTCATTTCCTTTATACATCAAACAGAATATACTAAATAAACTTTAAGCAATATTTTGAATGAATATTTAAATTGATTCTATGCTATCTGGAATTTGCAATTTTGAGGTTATGTATGATCTCAGAAGAATCATAAATTAACATTTGAATGATGGCTGCTTTTGATATAAACATTATTTATTCTTTTGGNGCTTTCTAAAGCCTCATTTCCTTTATACATCAAACAGAATATACTAAATAAACTTTAAGCAATATTTTGAATGAATATTTAAATTGATTCTATGCTATCTGGAATTTGCAATTTTGAGGTTATGTATGATCTCAGAAGAATCATAAATTAACATTTGAATGATGGCTGCTTTTGATATAAACATTATTTATTCTTTTGGCTTGAAATTGCTTTCAATAAATTATCAGTAACCTACAGTTCACCCAAGATTTGAGGTACTGCTTTTGTTGAAAATAGGGGGGGGGGTAAAGTTTAAAAATCTTGTAAGGTTGGCAACTGCCAGGCAAACATGTGATCTTATGTTTGATTTAACAACTATACTTGCAAAAAATCTGGCTGAATTAATTATCTTCCAATACAATGGTGTTTGGAATTAGAACTGTGATAGCCAGTTAAGTGCAAATGAGTGAAGAGGCTCTACTGAGGTGTCATTAGAGAAGAAGGAAGGAAGGAAGGAAGGAAGGAAGGAAGGAAGGAAGGAAGGAAGGAGGGAGGGAGGGAGGGAGGGAGGGAGGGAGGGAGGGAGGGAGGAAAGAAGACAGAGACAGGCAGATGATAGTCAGATGACAGACAGAGAGACAGACAAAGATAGATAGATAGATAGATAGATAGATAGATAGATAGATAGATAGATAGATAGATAGATAGATAGATATTGGATCTAATTGGATGGCTCAGCAGATAGAAGACTTGCTGCCAAATACTAAGATCGGAGTTCAGTCTGTGTACCTCTAGAGTAGATGGAGACAAATTATTCCCAAAGTTGATATTTGATTTCAGCATGTATGTTGCCTACACATACACATATACACAGAGGAGCGGTATAGAAAAAATGTTTAAAATGTATATCAGAAAATGTGGTATTCTTGCTTTTTTTTTTTAATTTTATGACATGTATCAAGGATGGAAACTTGTGTAGAAAAAAAAGGTGCTCACCAGTGCTTTATTCTGAGATCCTCAGCTAAACTTTATTATCCAGACCTGATACATCATAGATTCCTATGTTAAAGCTATGCAGTCAAAGTATTTTCTTGTGGTAGCTGAGGTTTACAAACAATTTTTGTAAAGATTTCAGTTTCTGTATAATTATAGACTTTTTTTTACATCTTTCAGCATATTACCTTTTTGATTTGTCTTTGAAATTAATGCCTAGCTTCCTGAGTTCTATGACTATCAAATAATGTGAAATCCTGAGATGTGAGTTTACAGAAAGGGAGCTGTAGTTGGTAGAAGCTCTATAGATGAGAATAGCAAGATATAAGAAATTTGATGGGGAAATTAAGGAGGAGCTTTAATTGGGGAAAGATGGACAATGCAGAAAGAAAAGGAGGGAGATGAGGTATGAAACACCAATGATATTCAAAAATGCCAGAAGTTATCAAATTTTTTTATATCTACCTAAAATTGCACTAGTAAATCTAAGTATGTATGTGTGTGATATGGAGTGTGTGTGATATGATGTGTGTGTGTGTGTGTGTCTGTGAGTGTGATGTGGTGTGGTGTGTGTGTGTGTGTGTGTGTGTGTGTGTGTGTGTGTGTTTAAATAAAGTAATGCCAGTTGGGATGATAATACTCTCTTCAAGACCATAAGCTAACTAAAACCTTATTACCAACCTTGAGAACTGCCTTTTTAATTTTTGGTAGGTTAAATCCAAGAGATTCTCAAAATAATATAGGCAACCTATGTTGCTCTTGACTGCTACTGAGACGTGCAGGGAAAGTTTCTAGTATTGAAAACATTATCTTTTAGATAAGACAAATAAGAATCAAGCTTCCTAATGACTAGCTTTTATAGTAAACAAAAACACTGTAAAATCTACCAAAAAAGCAGTTAATTGGGTTGGGGATTTAGCGTAGAGTGCTTGCCTAGCAAGCGCGAGGCCCTGGGTTCGGTCCTCAGCTCTGGAAAAAAAAAAAAAGACAAAATGTTAATTGTCCTAGATAACTGTAACACCTACAAACCACCCCAACATGGCCACCACGAGGACGTGTATGGCAGGGTACAATAATGGCACCTATTAGTAAGCAACAACGTCTAACTGTTCTTATGAGTCTCTCTCTAGGAATGAATCCATGCTTACTGTTGGGACCATAGCCATTTTTCTGTGGCTATATGAGGTCATGTATCCTAGAACCTAGTACTGTCAGTTTTTTGAATGAATGTAATTCCTAAATATTAAACTTTATACAGAATGTAAGGACAGTTCTCACCCCTCATCAAAGAAGCTTCTATTTTGAGGAGATAAAGACCATTCCAGAAACCAAAAGGGGTTAAAATGCAGAGATTAAGTAAACATGAGCTTCCCATTTCCCAACTGATACATCACAATAGAATCCCAACAGGGAAGGTTCATTAGGCATCTTAGGAGAGGGCAGAAAGTCTGTAAGAGCCAAAGAATCAGGTATAGGATTGTGCCTTATAGATATGAGTAGGAAGCTACACCTATACAATGTCAACAGTATGGCTGCCTAACCAAGACCTGAGCAATGAAAGCACCAGTTGATATGTCAAGGAGATGTGGGAAATCTCAAGCAACAAGTGATTAGTGACTGCTAAGTAAAGGAGAATTGTTCTTCTCTAAGAATGAGCTCCTTAGTGGCCATCCAATTCCAAGTTGTCATCCCTAAAAATACATATGAGGTACTCTAAATGGTCACTGCAGGTTATAGTTATATATCTGTTAACATATATGATGTATATGAATATATATGATATAAATATATGATATATGTGTTTCAATAACAGTAAAAAAGCATTGAAGTTTTTTACTTTACATATATATGTATATGTAAATATATATATATATATATATATGTAATTTTTTTCATACATTGAACCCTAACCACATTTCCCCTTCCCTCCACTCCTCTAACTTGCTACCTTCCTTCTCCCCCCAAATCCACTCCTCCTCCATTTCCTTCCAGAAAAGAGCAGACATCCCTGGGATACCAACCAAACACAGCATAACTAGTTACTATAAGACTAGGCACATAATCTTTAATAAAAAATTACACATTTTATTAAGTAGAATATTACTACAAATGATGTAGTCATAGGTGTTACCCCTTCATGCTTTGGGTTTCAAATTGGCATAGTCTACCACCACGTGATAAAGTAGTCTCATTAAAGGGATTACCTTGATCATATTGGCCTGTGAATGTGTCTGTGGGGCAATATATTTATTGTTAATGTATGCAGAAGGGTCCAGCCCACTCTGGACAGTTCCATCACTAGAAAGGTGGTTCTGGGCTAAATAAGAAAGCTCATGAAGCATTATCCTCTGAAGAAGGAGCACTCATTTGTAATTTCTGCTGTACTTCTTTAAGTGTGAATGAGTTCCCTGGCTAGAGTTAAAGCTGGTGCAATTGCAAGCAAGGTTGTCTTTGATGCCCTGCTTGGATTTCTGTCCTGACTCTTGTTAGTGATGGAATGTGACCTGAAAGTATAAGCTAAATAAAGTTGTCCCTGTTATAAGTTGACTGTTTTAGCATAGCAACAGATGGAAAACAGAAAAGATAACATAATGCAGAAAACAAAAACAAATTCTACAATTGCAAGCCTTTCTGATAATGTGTGCTCCTTACATGAACACTTTTACTTATTCCTTATCCAGACCTTTAGCAATACATCTGTTCTTTCATTTCTTTAAATTATAAAACCATCCCAATAACTTTGAAATAAAACAATATATTTACTCAAATTTCATTTGAAGGTATACAGTTCTAAATTTTAAATTTTTAAAAACAATTCATTTAAAAATATTATACAATTTATTTACATTATATTATTCCTCCTCACCCAACTTCTCCCAGATCCTCTGCTTACTTTCATTTGATAGAAAACTTTATGTTCTCTACGGAAAAAAAATAACAAAAATCAAAACCAACAAAAAAAAACAAAAATGATTCAAAATAACAACTTAAACAAAACAAAACAAAACAAAACAAAAACAAAACAAAACAAAAACATATGTGGAGTATGTTTGCTATTCCCAACGGCTCCTGGGCATTGGGCTGGCTCTAGAGTATAGTTAATAATTCAGTGACTCTATATTGGAGAAAACTTATTTCCCCTTCTCAGAAAGAATCACTTGCAAATTTCTTCTTCATTAGCCCTACCAGACCCAGTCCCTGCTATAGTGGAAATGACATAAATGTCTGTAATACCACGTTACCAGTATAGTAGGAAGTGCAGAGCCTAGCTACCAAGAGATAAAAATAACACCCAATCCCTGCTACCATGATGTTAGCTGATTGCAACTGTCTGTTTTCATTGTATTTTGAAATTATTTCAGGGAAAATTGACCATGAAGACAGCAAATAATGAACTCAGTACTTAAACATATAAATGTGCTTAAGGTCAACTTGTTACTCAGTACAGCACAAGTGATGGATATTTTACAGAATTTGGAGATGAATAAGGGAGAATTTAGCAAAGATTACCTTTCTCTTTCTGATTCAAGTAATGATTACATTGAAGAAGCATTGAGTGAAGTTGAAAGTGGTAATTCTGAAAATGAAAGACAGAGTGTTGGAAGAAGGCAAAAAGGAGCATGCCCATTCCCCTCAACCAAGTGAAGGGGACATGCTGGTATGATTGTTGATGAGGGTTGGACTAGGAACTTTGTGGCACCAACTGTGGAACTAAGCTTCAGTGAAGATGATGAAGGGCCAGTGAACATTCTAGGTCTTATCACTGGAGAAACCACAAGTATAGATTTTTCTCTCTTTGTTTAACAACGGTGACTTCTGAAAGAATTTCACAGAAAAGACAAAAATTTACATGCCCATCAAATGCATACAGAAAAGCCAAACTATTATTATCCCAAGAACTTCAAGAATGCTTCTGTTGATAAAATGAAAACTTCTATCAGTCTCAGAATATATATGGAGTACTTATGCATAAAGCCAAGCTATCAGGATGACTAGGCAAGTGAGGGACCTCACTTTCTTGCATGTGATTGGTAACCAGAATGTGAACAGACACCAAAGCTAAATATCAGCATTAGAAGAAAGGTAGGCCTATTTTCTACAATCTCTCCAAGATTCATCTGAATCTAAACACTGTTATGCATGTTATGAATATTTTTCTAACATATCTACATATTTTTAATTTTTTTATCAACAAGCCAGGCTGGAAGGATTAATTACCCTTAGGGGCACAGGTCTGGTAGTGCATTGAGGGGAGGAAAGCAGGGGAGAGGAGGTTCATGTCTATATTTCCTACTCTTTAGATTTTAACTGGTTTGAACCTCCATATTTTGACATTTACTAGACAAATTTGGTAAAAATACTGTGCTTTAGAAGATAAGCAAATTCACAAAGTAAAATTACAATACATTTTTTGAAGTTTAAGGTGAGACATATTGAATGAATAAATAAATAAATAGATAGATAGATAGATAGATAGATAGATAAATAAATAAATAATAAATAAATAAAATGCATACTTCAAGGTAGCAGGTGTAAATTACATATTTTCTAAATGCTCTGGCAATGTATTTATTTTATAGTAAAAACTAGAGTGTTTTTAGTACATGAGTACTAAATAGAAATTAAAATAGGATGCCTACAATACTGTTTTCAGTGTGAGAGTGAATAGACAGATACATGATTTTGAACATTTTCACAGTTGTTACATGCAAGCAAGAAGTGTGTTTCGTCCTGTTATAGGTCTTTAAAGTGCCAATAACTATTTTTCTCAGCTCAGTAAGATGTTTTCTGGTGACTGCATGAAGATATAGTTCCAAGTAAGATCATTACATGGACAGGGAAATGAAAACATTCTGAAAATTGATTTTGGTTCTTGTATCATCATCGTTAGAATAGCTACTGTTGTCTGTTACTTCAGTGACAAAAGGGAAACTTAACTACATTTAAACTAGTGAGCCTGAGAAATGTACCATTCTAAGCACAACCCTAACATTTTCTTTGCACTAAGAAGAAGAAACATAATATGATCCCATTCAAAACAACAGGATAGCAAAAATTTCAATAAATTCTCTCCAGGAACCAGATTTCTACACAGTCTATTTAACAGATACTGACATAAAAATACTCTTTGGATGAAGCTATGACTACCCAAAGCGAGCACCTGCTGATTAAATTTGGTAGTTTATATGACAGACAATATTCTGCTTCTAAAATCAACAAGATATTTTGCAAACAACTCAGTAATTTTGAACACATTTTAGAAATAAATGTTAATATTGTATATTTCTTTGTATTTCCTATGTTTATATTTGATAACTTTTATGAAAATCTATATATATTCCTGGCCAGATTATAAATATGAAATCCTAAATGTAAAATACTATGTAATCTGAATCTCTCTACTTTTTTCTTTAATATTAATATTTTTCTATTCTTATTATTTATTTTATGCTATTTATAGTTTTTGAGTACCTGGCTATATTTATAGAATAATGGATCAGATATTTTCAAAATATGGTTTGTTATGGTATCTGAAAGGAAAGAGAAAGAAAACTTTTACTATGGTGTCAAACAGATTTATCTTTCAGTCCTTCAAAGGTGATCAAGACTACGCTGGCATTCATAATAGAGACTGTAAGACACTTAGCATGCTATGTTAATGCAAGGATGGCGGAGCATTAGTCAAGATATAACAGGAAAATCTCATGGATTTTATGGGATGTTTATGGGATGGTTGACAGCACAGATAATTCATAAATAATCAAGAAACAGAGAAAAACATTTAATCATTTTTTTAGACTTTCCTCTTAAACGTTTTAGTGTTTTATTAACTTGTATGCATTTGGATTAGACAAGAGCAAAATGAAGCAACCCATGAAAAACTTTTGGGTAAAGTCCAGATATAAAATATATAAACAAACATAAACAAAAACAAAAGCATCAACAAAAGCCCAAAACCAAAAATAAAAAACTTAAGCCAAGTGTTAAAGAAGAGTAGTGACCAATACCTTCACGACAGATGCTTATATATTTGCATTTTAGAGACAGTCATATATTATTCCAAGTGATCAAAATCTAAAATTTTCTATTATTTGTTACATGATAAACTTGTAATTTTAATGGACATTTGGTTTATTTTTAAACTAACCAGTAACCCCAGATTTTGTGTCTCTAGCTGCATATGTAGCAGAGGATGGCCTACTTGGCCATCATTGGGAATTGAGGCCCCTTGGTCTTGCAAACTTTATATGCCCCACTACAGGGAAATGCCAGGGTCAAGAAATGGGAGTGGTTGGGTAGGTGAGCAGGGCAGGGGGAGGGTATAGGGAACTTCGGGATAGCATTTGAAATGTAAATGAAGAAAATATCTAATAAAAAAATGAAAAAAAAAAGTTTTACATAAAACCATATCACAATTCTTTCCTGAAGAAAAAATTTCTTCAAAAACAAAAAAGAATTCAATATTATTCAGGAAAGCTTTATGTGCATCAAATTCAATTTAGATTTTTTAAAAACAAAAACATAAAAAAAATTTCAAGTTAAATTCATGAGTATTATTTGAAACAGAAGCCAGGCAGAATGCTGTAAACTACATTGGGTTTACAATCACTTGGGTCAGTTTATTTCATAATATACTTCTTCATTTTAATGATTTGTGAGTAGCAGTAGAGTTTTGCTTAGTTTAGATTTTAGTCACATTCAAAAGATAGATTTATATGTCAATAGTTACTGAAGTTGTTATATGAAGTATCCAAAATAGTTAAATAACAAAAAAAAAAAAAA